>DWQT01000370.1:0-23960 GCA_018244895.1 Myscelus amystis hages | reverse complement strand
GAGTGGACTAACTTCGTATTCTGCCAGTTTGTCTACATGCCGCTACGGTTTTTGGCATAAGCCCTGCGGCTCCTACATTCTTAATTTATACAAACTGAACATAAATCTCTAAACATATACATATTTCAGGGCTTCGTGAAGCCAAATATCGCAATATGCTGTTGTAGTTCTTTGATTCACTAGCTTAATACTCGTACATCGCAGCGTAACCATAATCATGAAAAATTTTGTTTTTATAAAACTTCATTTCGTTGGTTCAAGGTTCAATAGGATATGTCTCGTTTTTCAATCCAATTTATTCCGCGGTACTGTTAGCGTTCATATATTAATTAAGTAAAGGTCAATGTTTTTTTTTTACTAAAAAAATTAAGAAGAGTAAGGTTTCTAAAGTATTTCGCCCCATCCCGCTTTATACAGACGCTATTAGAGCGAGCTGCGGGTCGAAGAAGCTTAATCGTTCGGAACGGTTTACGAGCGTATTCATTCGCGTCGGTGCCTCTAGAAAGGTATACGTACATATAAAAGTTTAAGTTTGACGTCTTGAGAACTTTGTCTTATTGTTGTTCTTTGTCTATTTTTGTCACAAATTTTTTTTTGATGATTTGAATAATTTTATAAACATACTCATCATAATCAGTAATAAACTGGCAATTCATCCAACAGATTTGAATCTACACTATTCGTGACAAAAAATGGTAAAAATTGAAACCCGTTGTAATGGCGACGCATCCATAAACACGATAAGTGGACTTCGCAGAGTCGCTTCTTTATGATAAAATGTAACAATTACTATATTGCTCTTGTTAAAGTGAACGTGTAGTTATTAGTGTATAAACATTGCTTGACCTTATTGGTTGTTTGACTGACCTCGTCGTCGAGTGGTTAGAGACCCTGAGTACTAAACCGGAGATTGTGGGTTAGAGACATATATTATGTATACATATATATTAGGTCAATCGGGTATTTTATATGACTTTCAATCAATCATTATAATTTGAAAGTCATATAAAATACCTAATTGATATTTATAACTGCTTTATAACATTTTTTGGTTTGCTGTCAATGTGACTAGATCCTTTTAGTTATAGTTGTGACCATTTAAAGCTTATTATTATTATGGCCTTATGCCTTTGAAATCAACGGTGACTCTACTATTCCTTTGAGCAGCAATATCATCTTTTTATATATGGCATTATACAAATCATTACTAATATCTTCGCAAGTAAACAAACAAAACGTATTATCTCTATAAACTACAAATGGCTTGCAATCTACAGCGGAATTTTCCAATCATTACCCTTTCTCATATTGGTAGAATCGATAAAAATTTCAACTCATTTCTGAGAGATTTAACAGAAATTACCGCTCGAACCGAGCAGTGTGAAGCGAGAAATTCTCGCAAATAAAATCTCTAACAGCTAATCTGCTATAAGAAATGAGCGTGTACATTTTTAATACATTCAAAGATTTTGAAACGGTACATAATAAAATTGATTTCCTTGGAGCAGTGATACCAGTTTTTCTATATTTTTATTTTTCAGATTTATGCTTCAGATACATACATAATAAATATCAAAGTCCATTAAAAGTTTTGTATAATACATATTTTATAATTTGTGGAGTATTTTATATGATATCTATAGGGGTTCTATTCTATCTGTCGCAACAAATAATTGGTCTCCTTGTAATATTACCTACACCAAAAATATTTTGCAACATAGTGGATCATGCTCCAGGCCTCCTGCAAAAGCGAGAAAGCTCCTGCCATTAGTGGGACATAAAATGTGTTGTAGCTCAATTTAAAATTATTATTAACATTATGTATTGTAAAATGGGACAATTAAAATATTGTATATATTTACATATTACGTGGCGTATAGTGTATATAATATGAATAAAAAATAGAGTCTTATTTAGTGCGAAGAGAGAAAAATAATCATGTCGTTGGAGCACGTAATTTAAAAAAAATAATGCAGCCTTCTAATTTACTACAACATGGCCTCGTAATCTTTTCCTCAATATTTGATAAATATTGTTCTCGGGTGTTCTATTTTCGAGAATAATTTAACAAATTATTCCTCTGTTCGTGTAACGTCACGTTGTAAGCGAACAGGTCACACGGGATCTTTGCACTTGGGTAGGCGCGTGACTTCGACCGAGAGCGCGCTGTGGGAAATATACGAAATATTAAGGTATAATATTAATAACCATGGCACTATCGACTTTTTCGAAAAACATAATAGATAAATATTGATTTTGACAAAACTCTGTTCTGTTATTTTAATACTACCACATATATTTTCCGCCGGTGATACTCTTTAGAACGCGTCTGAATCATGTTTTCCCGGTAAAAATGAATGCCTTCATAGATAATAAATCTTTTTTAGTCTATGGCTAACTTTTTACTAACTTTTTTTTCAAATCTGTGATAAAAGCGACATCAAAAATAATGTTTAATTAACGAATTTATTACAAATTATATCGGTTCATATGTATTATATAAAGTACGGGTTATGGATTAAGGAAAATACGTAATAAGTTAACTC
This sequence comes from Myscelus amystis hages, assembly GCA_018244895.1. Taxonomy (NCBI): domain Eukaryota; kingdom Metazoa; phylum Arthropoda; class Insecta; order Lepidoptera; family Hesperiidae; genus Myscelus; species Myscelus amystis. The sequence goes on along the minus strand of DWQT01000370.1, from coordinate 21,414 downwards.
GTTATTGATATGTTCAAATAAAATTAAATAAATAGAATTAAAATTAATATCTTCATGTAAAGTGTGTTATAATTTTGTCTACGTTTCACTATATCAAAATGATACAAAGAAGGAAAATATTAACTTCATATTGTGTATGGGGAGTAAGCGTGACGTAATAAAGAAAAAACACATCGTGAAGCCGTCAGCAAGTATCTTGTCATAACAATATATTATCTTTCGCGGCCAAATAATAACAACAGTTACGCGTTTGATACATCACGCTCTCTGCCAACAAACAAGCTAAATAGCCTTTGTTGAGATGGAACTGATGCCATTTACACAAAAATTATTTTTTTCTCTCGAGCGTTACATGTGATTCACAGACACATTAGTTACGATGAAAGCGCATGATGCTTTTACATTTTTACATCGTGTAAGTTTAGTTAAAAACATTTTAATTACCTTTATGCAAAATTATTTCAAATTTCATTGGTAACTGTTTAATAACGGTCAAGCAGTCACCAATTAAGCGTGAATCCGCAACATCACCTCCTGTTTTACTGTTGTGTTTCCTTTTTTCAACTGTATAAGTAATAAACAAGCACGAAGGGCATTTGAAAGTCACTGCAGCATTGAAGTTACTTAGGTCAACATGGACATGAAACAGGTGAATATTAAAACACATTGTCATTGTTGGTTTTAAGAAATATATGTACGTCCAGCAAAACTATGACGCGGTTGTAGATTGAAAGAATTAATATGTAAGGTTAAGCAACGGCAGGCGCGCTCGCCAGTTGGATAATCGCTTGTGGCAAATTTTCACGATCTCCGGAAGGCACGATCCTGCTACGCAGTGGCGTAGGTAGGGTATTTGCTGCCTGGTGCAACTTAGGACTTGATGCCCTTTAAAATGGTCAAAATAATTTCAGAACACAGTAGTGTAGATATGTAATTTTTTATTGCTGCAAAACTACAATAACTAATATATAAGTTATAACATTAGATTTTGGTATAAATTTTAACATTGCCCCTTCTTGTTTTTAATTGCCTCTTCTTTTGACTTTTTGTCATCCCGATTTTCATTTTCATTCTTTTATTTTTCTTGTACATTTCTTGATTCTTGATTGAAAAAAAATTAGAAGAATTGATCGTCGACTTTGATGCTCCTTCCTTTTGATGCCCGGTGCGACTGCACCGCTCGCACCCCCCCTAGCTACGCCACTGCTGCTACGGCTACGGGTAACTCGTTGAAGTGTACAGATGTCGCGCGATGCGAACGGTGATAATTCTAGCGGATAATATGAAATGTATAAAAATGTACGACTCATGCCACACATAACAGTGACCTTCTGTTTGTGACGTTAGCGGCCATTCGCTCGTTTTAGTAACATGGAAACCAAAGTGGCTGAGTATGCTTTAGGCTCGCGGTTCCATGAGAGACTTGTGCCCACGAAAGAAATCAAGGCTTCCAGCCGAGTGATTTACTTTAAATCTATCCCAAATAACAGTTTTATAAAGGTAATATCCAGAAAACCCATACACTATTTTCTCTTAGAACCTGAGTGTTCTTTGACAGGACTATTCTCTTTGTGTGAATAACGAGGCGGTTCCACTTCAACTTGACTATACGACGGCGTAAAAACAAGACTTTCTTACAATGTTTCCTTTTCTTTTGAGAGAAAACTTACTATGTAGTCCTATTCGTTTTAGAAAATTCATAAGCAATACAACAGCACTTCCAATTAAACCTACTTTGAATTACTGTGATTTTACTGTTTTTCTGTTGTAGAATGTGTTTTGGATAGTATTACTAAACAAGTAAATCGAATTTGCGCTGTATGTTTTTGCAAATCCAAATTGAGCAGACGTACAAATTTACGTTGGTGGGATGATTATTGCACCTACATTAACAATTACTCTTAATACAGTGTAATTTGGGCTAATTGATGGGCCAGCAGGAACTAATATAGAACAGTTCAATTAGCAGATGCGTAAGTGAAATTCGATGATTTTAAAGCACAGCGTACGTACGAATTGAAATTCGAGGACGTTAAAAGGGTATCTATTTTAAGTTTCATAGTTAATATTTATTCTTCGTCTATAAAACTAGTATCCATAATGATATGCCAGTCGGTTACTTAAAACTGCTGGAAGTTGCTAAGTGTGCTTCATTTCAGGTTTTTATACTATGACAGCCGATGATCTTAAAGAATCCTCTAGTACGCTGCTTTTGTTGATTGTGTTGTAGATACGGGTTACCGATACTTGCAAGGATATTCTATGACCGATCAGGAAACAAAAGTAGTTCGGATACATTTAAGTGAGTACCTGTTTGAGTTCAGCATACATTGTACATAATATACAGAGAACATGCTGATTGTAAAATCGCAATGAAAATTTGCTAAGAAGTTTCTTTAAACTGTTTTATAACGAAAGCAGCTACTCGTATTATTCATTAAGGGTCACAGCGCGCCCAAAATTCTCACGTGAATAATGTATCATTTTACAAACACAAATCGACTGCGAATAAAAAATTACCCGATCCCTATTAATTGACCCTACTCACATAGTAAATCAACCATCAAGTTTCGTATTACGGCAGCGGTGATTAAGCTCGAATGGGTGGCTAGCGAATCATTTATTAGCGACTCGATTCGTGGTCGATTCAACTAACGGACATTGATCTTGGAATACGGTGGTCACCAAGATGTAACAATTATAGAATGTGTTATTCAAAATGGGAGGGTTTCAAGTAGTTCCTGTTAGCGAAAAATATTCGATATTTCAACTGCATTTAAAATGAGTGGTATTTGTAATTGTCGTTTTTTATTCATAACCTGTCTTTAAATACGGCTATAAACATACCGTAAAGGAAGGGTCACATTTAAATCAGGAATTACCTGTAAAAACTCGTATTTAACTTAAAGAAAACTGGTAGGAAAAAGTTTCCATTAAGTTGATTTGAAAACGAAAAACAAATCTGTAATCAATAATCAGGTTTTAAGGTTCATTCAGGATTAATACCCTACTTACCTCCTACTCGTACTTCATAGCTCTGTTTCTTTTTTGTTAGGACGTGCATATTACTGAGAGCGACATTTTTCCACGAATGCGTACCAAAGGTTTTTACTGCTAGGTTTACGGAAGCCGCCTCTACGTGTCGCTACATCCATGTCATAGTGTGACCGACTTAGAGTGCATGCTCTTACCTAAATGCATTCTCAGGGAAATTTTGCTTCATTTATCAAATAGTTCAGCTCACAGCGTAGCTGTATAGCTCTGGCTTTTGTTTGCTGTATTTTATTAATGTCACCCGTGCTTTCAACGTGTAGTTCACATTATTGAGTCTAACACTGAATTGTACGCTGTTCACACGGTTTCATAGTATTGTGTTGTATTAGTAATGAATAAATACTGTTTTATGAAGATAAATCAATGGCATCAACGGTAATGGTAATCCATTAATTGCAACTTCACGCCTTCTTGCGGAATAAGCAGTGAAGGTAGAATGCGGATACTTTGTGTATCTTTATTTTATTGTAATTGAATGACCTGCAGACACATGATTAATAAACGTGGCTGTTAAACCGACGGTTGTGGGTTCGATTCTCATCCACGAAAAATATTTGTGTGATGAGCTTATGCTTATACTGTTTATTCGTTTACTTATTCGTTCTGTTTGTGTGTGTAAAATTATCTGTAGATGTAACTATGATATGACTATAAATGTATGCTAATATTTTAAAAGTTGTCTACTTGTTATTTTTGTTACTACTATGAAACTAAGGATCGAATAACATGTTCTGCAATAAACATATAATACATATAGTTAACGCTGTCAATAACAGTACTTCCTCGTATTTAATAATGGCCGGTACTGTGGACAACCTTAGTATAATAGTAGCTGATGGAAATCCTGAGCCTCTGCTTGTCCTTGTGGGAAATAGGCGTGACTTTACGTAACCTGATTCTGAATAATGTGAAATTTATGATGACAGAAAAGGAATACCAAAGGAGTCAAAGGAACTTTATGCTTCCTATATTTATAACTATTTTTCCTATATTTATATATATATGTATTTCATTTATATTGGGTGAGCGGTCTGTCGAACTAACGCAGCTAATCTCAATCCAGTCCCGTCAACGTTCATCACGAGGTCACACGCGCCTAAACCCTGGCTATTTTACGATATCGCATTAATTATGCTTCGGTGACTGGAATAGCGGCTTTGTGCCGGCCGGTGCTTCAGTCACTAAGCCCAAGTGTACGGCCATTGCTATTGAATACATATCTAAATACGTCGCTATGTATTTCGGCGATATAACCTGAACACTCCATGCCTACACACATTATTAGGAGGCAGTTTCTAGTGAGCAATCTTTATATATTTGTGACCGGTTCTGAGCATTTTGTATTAATAGATAAATACATTTTTTTCGATTAACATTGGAAGCGTTATTTTTATACGAAACAAATGTAATAACAGAGATTCGAAAGTCAAATTGAACAGTGTACACTACTGGACGTAAAATACTTTTCGACGCGGATGTACTCGTGAGGTGTTGTTAGGATTACATGTTACATAAGTTGCCTGTATTTATAGGTACCGAATTTCCTTTGGAGATCTGCTAGGTTACCGAGATCGTACCTGATAACTCCTAAGCACTACTCGTAATTATGGTCGAATGCCCATACAGTTGTCGTTGATAACTGAGCAGTTCTACTCAAACTATTTATTTTCCTGGTAATTACTTAAAAAGCAATACCTCCTCACGAAACTTAAAGCGTTTGGATATTATCTTAAGTCTATTCATCATTAACGTAAGCTCACTGCGCTATTCTATTAATATATAGTAATTTTTTTTAATATTGATAAATTGAAAAAAGTATATTGCAGTTTAACCATTATTCGCGTCTAAAGCTTTGAAATTCTTATAGTTTCTTCTTATAACATCCAACGAGCAATTCTCATTGTGCTCTAAGCAGTCTTAAGTATTCCACCATTGAGTCGTTTGAAAAGCACTACGTTATTATTATACCAAAAGGCGAAAGTAGTATTACGAAGTCTAAATATAATATTCATCGAGATAACCCTTCTCAGCAAACTATTGGTATAATAATTGAATTAATTTCCTCCCTCACATTTAATAAAATGTTTAGTTATTCTGTAAAGTAATTTGACGTCATAAATAATTTGTATTAGTCTTAACATTCGAGCTGAAAGGCTAACAGCTTACGCTTCTATTCGGGTATTCGACAATACATAATGTAAAATGTTTGTAGGCCAGAATATAAGTGGCTTCTCCCTACAAAATTAATAAAACTGTACCTAACATGTGTGATGTCGCAGGGGAATGTACGAGTATATAATATGAACTAAAACAGTTTTACTTAATTATGCAATATATGAAATCAACGACACACGATGTGTTGAAATTGAAATTGTTATTCAATTAACTGTAAAAAATTCAAAATATGGATAGAAATGGAACTAGGAATGAGCGTGATTGTCCTACGCTAGGATGTAGTAAAATACTTCCATTTCCAAATAGTATCTTCCTACTTAAAAACTAATTAAGAAATTTATTTACGACATGTCGGGTTATTACCATTCCGCTATCCTGCATTACGTTATAGGCGTGATGCAGGATAATGAAATTAATGAGTGACGGAGTGATATGCATTAAGCACGTACTGCATTTGGCTGCAAGTGAATACAATGTACATTTAAAAAAATGAGCCGAATATATGAAAAATATAATACGTATTTCATGATTCACTTTATTTACGATTTACACACGAAGCAACATAGATAGGTATAATGGGAGTCTTCGCAACATTATGTTTAGTTGCTAGGTGTAACACTGAATATAATTTGACATCAAAAAAAGTGGATACATATTCATGTGTGAATACACTGTAGCGACCACTGTGTAGTTTAGTTAAAACAAGAATAAAACAATTAAGACAACTATTTAAAATTTTCTACTTGGTGGAATGCCCACGGCCTACTATTGAGTCAGTTATTACGTTTCAAAGGACTTAATGTTCCATTGAAGCGGCCATTTCTCGATGTCGCGCGATTCCATTAACCCCAAGATAAAGGCGTCGGTTGCCGCTGTTAATGATGAGAGCACTCTCAGTGTTCCTTGCGTGAAGAACTTTCATATTATATTAATTTCGGAAATCATTTGTGTAATTTACTTTTGTAAGTACAATATGTACTCATAATTAATTCAATAACCAATTTTTGTAAGTAAGAAACTAGCTCGCTCCAAGTGGTATTTACTGGTAATTGAAAAATATATTAATATATTGATTACAGGACTGTTAGTGTAACGTACTTTGGTAGCCGTTCTATTAGAACTTGATGATTGACAAGAGTGTGAAGTCTACTAAACCGCAGATTGTAAGCGGGGTGGACTATGACCTAAATGCCACTCGCTATGAGAGGACAACCCCATCTAGCAGTGGATCATTAAAAGGGTTGAAAAACAAAAAAAATGATAAGTTACTGACAGTTGAGATGCTCATTGTTAATACATTCTTGGACTGGCAGCCAACATCAAGACAAAACACAAGTTTAATAACAATGATTGCACGGTTTAAACTCTTTACCTTTATTTTCAAATCTATATTGCTTTACCTAATATTGCTAGTAAAAAATACACATTAAAGTTTTATACGATCCAATGTTATACATTAGAATGGTATTTATTTGAAATTACATGGTTCCGTGAACTCCAACATAAAAGCTCGGTTACCGCGGCTATTGGGCAATAATTTCTGTATATTGGTGCGGTGTGGAATGTTCATATATTTATAAAATCATCTTTTGATGTCTAATTAAGATAAAAGTGGATGATTTTGTCTGCATAAAAAAGTTCCTTAACAATAATAGGGAGGCATTATGTAAGCATTTATTTTGTATCACGATACGCCTCATAGACTGGCTTCTGACTTGGTATATTGTAATCCTTCAAAATGTGTTTAAAGATTCTTCTTCTTGCGACCTACAACACTGCAGTTCACATCTCTCCATTACGCTGCATCAGAAGAATTGGTGGAGATACGAATTCACGGACAACCGGTCAGATGCAGGTTTTTAAGCCACCTTTGAGGAGATTTCAAAATAGCGTTAACATCTGTGGGATAAGTTACTTAACAAATTATTGATTACGTCAGTAGTATGCTAATGACTTATTTAGTAGCCATTGTCATTATCATAAGAGAGAATCTTACATGGATAGACAATATCGTAAGTAAGAAATCGTTTGTGTGTTACCGTACTTTCGCGTCTGGCGTAGAAACCACATGGCTTGTTACATTACGTATAACAAAGTTGGAATAAAACATTAGTCCAAGTCTAAAATATAGCGTTAAGAGTCCAAGAGCCATAGCGCAACTAACTTATTTAGTTGGCGGTACATTATCTCGTACGCGGCAAAGTAAAGTCTCCACAAAGCTTTGATAGAGATTTATAGGCACTTACGCACTCGTGCGATGCAAGTGCTAAAGTTAAGTTAGCACTATATGCCCGCCATTTTAAATTTAGAATAGCATCACTAGGCTAATTTTGATCATGCATTGTCATCTAAACCAAACGTGTATGCAAAATTTCTGCTCAAACGTTTTGGGTTAACCAGTTTAAAATTCAATCCCGCGATTTGGCCCATACTAACGAACTAACAAGGCAAGCTACATAAAAGTTTGCATGTAATACCTAATTCATAAATCAACCAAGTTAATATCATACTGTTATAAGCAACTGAATTTGTTGTAAACAATATCGCACAAAAAGCTCAACGTTGAAGTCAGCCGTTCAGACTTACTTTGTTTCATAAGTTCAATAAAACTTTATGTCTCTTTTACAGTCCTTCTTTATCCTAATTCTTCTTTCAACTTTCTTATAGATATTAACGGAAATCAACGGCGTTCGACTTTCCCAAGATTATTAGTACTTTTAAAATGGCAGATTTTTATCTTTTGCATCAGTTAACTAAAACTACTCATAATATACAATGTACAGTATCTAAATATATAACAGAAAAGAAAACAATGTAAAAACTATTTCGTTAAGTTTTAAAAGTTAACGATAATCTAGTTTAAAAAAAGACAGATATTTAATCATACACGTAGTATGGCAAAGAGCCATATTTATACACTGTCCGATGTAAAAGTTGATTGACCTGTGTTCCGGAAAAGCGCTGCTTCTACCACGATACTATCACACTGGATCTTCACATGCCCTCAGCATTCTAATCGCTGATTGCCGCTAAACGTTACCAGTCTTGTTGTTAGGGTATTAAAGGTCCGCAGCGGAAAGGATTTCACGTGTTAATCGTGAGGATTACTATGGAGCGGAGCGGGAGCTACAGAAATAATCGATCGATCGATTATTGCAGCGTCGACACTATTTGTATAAATGATCAGAAATAAGGTGCAGTACACAAAATAAGTGCGGATATATACGAGTATACAGTAATATTGGTAAATGAGGAGGGTTGCTAAATATTTTATGTACTTGTATTTAAATTAAATGACTTTTACCAGCTGTCTATTTTGTCTTACAAATGTTATTTTCAACAGAATGTTTGGAACGATAAAATTTTAATTCGGACGTAATGTAAAAGCTGCGTAATAAACACGCGGAATCTGTTTCGAGCGTTGGAACATAGAAGTGTGTATTTCGACATTAAATCACTGCGGGACAGCGCTAATGGGGTTGAACCGCGCAGGCACCGGCCGCGTTGCTAACGTAAAGAGTAATGAATGAATATCATATCATAATCCTACCAAAACATCACATAATGAAAAATGTGAAATTACGTTGTAGCTAGATATTTTACAATACACGTCCAAAATTAAAATAAAACCATTTTCGAATGAAATTATTAGTAAATTTATAATTGATATTTAAAATAATCATATTAGGATTGGTTATATAAGTTGATTGTAGGGAGAAATGGAAAATTGCGAAATTTAACGCTACCTACATGTACGTGATATGAAAGCCTGTCCGGACAAAGGAGCCAATAGCCGGCAGGAATCAATAAATATAAAATCTGCTAAACAACATTGGAGTTTGTGTTTCTGTTGAACACTTATTTCGTAATAGAATAATATAGGAGAAGCTCCTCTGTACCTACATATTTCGGCATTAAATCACAGCGGGATGGGGCTAATGGGGTTACACCCCGAGGTAGCTGAATGGCTCTAGTATAGAGGTTAATAAATTCTTACGTAAATCAGACTTTTAACATTTTCTTTAAATTGTGTTTGCCACATCGTTTTCTTTTTATATACGAAGGATATTTACGCCATAAAGACTTCTCGATGGTCAATATGCCGCTCCTCGTACCTTCTACTCAGAAGCAGCAGATGAGGGAAACGAAAGGAAACTTCGTAAACTTACTTCACTTGAGATAAGGTGGTAGAACCCTCTGTGATTCGACTCCGGCGGCACCACCGTCACACCTATTTCGGCCTTTTAACAGCAGTGTTAAGCGCCGCTGTGTTCTGGTTTGAAGGGTGTGGTAATGGAGACATACTTTTTCGAGGCATTCCAAGTTAGTCCTCAGGGGTAGAGACGCATCTGTGGTCGGCCTGAGATAGGAATCTAATTTTATCTCGGGTCGATTGCAAATGTCCATTGGCGGCAGTAGCCACTTACCATCAGGTGGACTGCATGCTCGTCTCCTACTTCCATACTATAAAAAAAAAGATAAGCTCTGGAGCTTCCGATCTATGCAATAAATGGTCTTATGAACTAAGTCTAAGTCTTGATCTTCTCTTTTGTATTTGAGTAAATATTTTTTTCATTTTAAATGGCTTCCGATGCATACGCCTTTATGTTCCTCATAGATACTCGTAGCAATGAATATTTCTCAAATATCACAATTAAAATAATTCTTTTATGTTTAAATGTTCTTGAATGCCTTTCTATTATAACAATAACTTATGGAAAGCTTGCAATTCATACCCACATTAGTATCTATGTATTCTGCAATAAATCTATTTATATTGATAAAGCGGCCGCGCACATAAAATTAAATGTATGCTCCGAGCAAATACTACGTCAACGCGCTGTGCTGTTTCGGCCGCTTGCAGTTAGAACGTAACGCCTCTGGAGGCATTCGATTCTGGCATCGGAACATAAAAGTCGTTAGCTAGCCCGGGATTACTATTGTTGATGTTCTGTTCTGTTCAATAGCACGTGAGAATAAACATTAGCGGCGTTACTGTTAGTACTGTTGTATATTGGTACATAAGTTTATACGAGGATACGGGTAACATTATTTGCTTCATTGCACAGTTTGAGGTAAAAAAATAATCGTGGGACTTATGTAGTTTAATGGTAGGATTATGTCATAATTCTGTGTAGTTCGAAATTAATATCAAAACATGGATGTGTTGTACACGAAAGTCCTTCTATTGCCTTTTATTCAAACCTGTAGACTACGAGAATAGCCTCTACTCGCAGCTTACAACCTGTTTCACCAATCAGTGCCGTGTGTATCACAATATTAAAGGCCACCTACACTTCTACTCTCCTGCTATAAGCTCCTTTTCTGTACCATTCATTAACTTTAATATATACGATTTAAAGTTATCAATACGAATACATACATACACAACGTGATTCTATTTGCGTGACCATAAGCCAGGTTGGTTCGTTGACTGCGCTATTTAGAAAACCAACTTCAGATATGAGTAATCTCAGTCCAAAACAACAAGCATTTCCTCTCTCCCCGCCATATAAATATACGGAGATGTACATCAACATTTATCCCCTTCCGAGGGCCGGGAGATAAAAGTTAATGGTCCAACTTACCGGGAATTATTCCCGGCAGAGCATATTTTTTGGTATCTCAACTGCGTTAATGTTTCAATGATTCAGCTTCTTTTTTTGTTCATCCGCTTAAAAATATTCAACACGGTCTTCTATTAAGCCAATGAGTTTTATTTTTATAGAACGGGTTTGAATATTAATAATGTTTGTATGTTGTTTGGTGCTTAGAATACAAATTATGTTTTTGAAATATACTGACCGTGTAAATAGGATTTACATAGTTTGTAAGCAAATTTCAGTTTAAACGTTATGCAGACAGATCGACCTGTTTGTCTTTAGGATCAGGTACACCGATTTTTTCGATAACTTTAAAAGTTTTAACAATTTTAACAGTGTGTCACTGTGAATATTTACATGTAGGTATTTTAATTACCTACACTATACGAGTAGATACATATATTCCACAGATACCTATGGAACATAACGTGTTGATTGCATTCGAATAATACTTTTTTTATTTTACCCACGTAGTGTGTGACATTTTAACTCAATACACGTACATACAAAACAGTACAGTACAAACGCTGTTGTCTAGAACAACCTTGCGCTGGGTTTTATTTTCACAGTTAATCTTGACTGCACTTTATCAGACATATTTGAACATTAGCTAGACATTACGTCAGAGACACGCTCCTTTGAAATACGCTTATGCTACGGTCGCGAAGGCCACATTAAATATTTTAGTATTATTATCAGCTTACTTTTGTCTGCGTCTTATTTCTTTTATTTCTCTGTACTTCTTTATGCTTAGGTACTACTTTCCATTTAGATTATTGCTAACTATTTATTATAGATGAAAAGCAAGTAAGTAAATATGCAAGCATTTGTCGATACACGTATATGTCGTGATTGGTAAGAAAGGATTTAGAAATAAAAAAGCATCGGATAGCATAGCTGGATTGAAGCTAAAGCAAATATGTATACCTGTGGTTAGTGTTTGTGAATCACGTGAGGTGCAAAGTGCTGAGTGTGAAGGCGCCAATAGTGTCGCGAGTCGTGACATAATACCAGCAACAATAAGCGAATAATACAGCAGGTCGACCGACTTAACCACCATTAAAGCCTGTCCTTGCTAACGCAGAACCGCTGCGATCACGATTTATTGAAACACTGGCATTCCAGTATTTTACACCTATATTATAAATGCATTCATAGACAAAATCCTTCCACTATTTCGTGAACATAAATAATACTTTTTTTATATAATGGTCATACAGGCTTCTTTATTAAAGGATCTCTTAACCTCAGGTTAACCTGACCTTCTGTAAGTATAGGTAATACGTCTCCAATTTATTTTGATTAACGTACTTACATACGCAAGTCTACCTTTCTCACCTAAGTGTACCATTCATACTCGCCTTATAAATTGTTTCCTGAGTGCTATCGTTCTACACGACCCCACCATCTAAGCCTTTCTTAATTCTAATTATTATATTCTTTCATATTTGTTTATGTTCTCATTTCAACCGCAAAAATTCTCCTTTCATTTCAGCCATACCCAACATTCAAACACTAGTGATCGAGTTAGCACGCCTCATACGTTTTATACACAGTTACATTATCTTTTGCCCGTCGCTTCACGCGCTTTAAATTCTGAGTAAAACAATTCCCCTTTCTCTATACCGTGAAAATTTCCTGCTATCTTTGGAATATCTAAATTCATACGAGTATACTACATTTTTACTTATTGCCAGTAAGAAATTCCGAATTGGTACGCGTGCGAAGCCGCGGACAAAAGCCAGTTATACAAATAAACCTTCTTCTTGAATCACTCTATCTATGTATTAACAAAGACCGCATCAAAGTACGTTGCGTGGTTTTAAAGATCTACGCATACATAAGGACGGGACGCTGAAAGCGATTTTGTTTTATATGATGTAAAGAAGATATTTACTATTTAGCAATGTGCATATAGTTATTATAAAAAATCTTCCAAATTTCAGTAGCACATAAACTGGCAGCATGCAATTAAGATTTCGAATTTACTTACTAGAACTGTGGTCGACCTTTTGAGATACGTATATGAATGGAATTTATATGTACCTACTTGTCATATATTAAACATGAAGCCGAGTTTAGTTTAAATATATACTGACATACTGCGGACAAAACTTTCTCCATAATTCTTTACAAGACGCATAACTTATCAACCGCACTCGGTCTGCGGCGTCGGGATGCGGCTTCAGTGTTTAACGGAATGTGTTTGCGCTGACAGGTTTCTGTTTATTGTGTTAGATTCCACAAGCTCAGAAACTTACAAAAACCAACGACATTATTGGAGAACTGCAATTCACGTGAAGGTAAATAAAATGTGGTACAGGAAATAACTGTTATCCTTACTAATATTATAAATGCGATTGTGAATATGTCTGTCTGCTACGTTTTCACGCCTAAACCGATTTTAATGAAATTTGGTACAGAGATAGTCGTGACATTGAGAAAGGACATAGGTTGAAGGAGGTGAAGAGGGGGGGGGGGGGCGATTTGAATAAAATCTAACCGTTTTATATGAAATTTGGTACAGAGATAATCTTGACCTTCGGCAAGGATATAGTCTACTTTTCATCTGGAAAAAAGGGATTGAAGGGGCTGATGAAATGGGGGATGAAAGGTTGTATGGAAGTTCGTCATTGGCGAAGATAAATATATTAAACTTAGTATTTAGGCAATTCATCCCTCCTATAAGAAATACGTTTATACAAGTTATACAAATAAAATAAAGTGATCTGATTACGTTCAACTTATGAGTGAATGAAGTTCAATAACAGTATTGTGATGCGTCGTAGATTTAAAATCGTACACTAAAGATTTAGGTACATTCAGTTACGATTTATTGAATAAGAATCCTGCTTTTATTAATACAGACAAATAGTCCCATCCATGGCTTCGGGTGTTCTTGATGCCAGCCGGCAAATACGCTGGTGATACGCTGAATCAATTTTGGACGATCACTGTACATAAGCAGGTACGCCATACGCTGTAGTATTCAGTATTATTTTTGAAACAATAACGTGTTTCTTGATGATACAGTTCGCTAAGCACACGACTGGAAATGAGATTCCGATATTACAAACTTTAGCTACAGCGCTATAATGAGGAAATGCTATTGTTAGACGAAAGACATTAAACTTGCATCTGTTTGTGGTTGCATAGATGTCAGGCTGTGGAACTTGCGCTGTTTGTTGACACACGGGCGGATACTTGTGGCGCATTCGCTGCAGTATATTACAATGTTAATAAAAGTTTTATGATTAATTGCCAATATTTACATTACACATAACAATATACACTTTTCTTAGTTACGGTCAACAGCTGTATTATCTAGGCTAAGTATTATATGAGTATCTTTAAAATGTCCAAACAGTACGTGCATATTTCATTTAAAATTAAGCTCATATTGAGTGTTTATTGCGTCAAATTTTCGTACTTTATTAGAAAACCTCGTAGATTTCAAGATTCAAAGTATGCTCACAAAGAACGAGGTGAATAACAGATAAGGAATAAAAATTGTAAGAGCGGTCGAGCCGCGAGTGAAAAGCTCTGTATATAACCGAGTATGTTCTACCGACGCATAACGGCAACGAACTTCTGTTAGTGTCATCTGGAGACAAATTTAGAAATTTAGCGCTGGTCTGCAATTGCTGTGGGCGTTACTTATTTCCAACCCCAGTGGGAGGTCGGTTGGCAGTTTTATGTGCCATTGCTTATGTTCTCGGTAAAAAGTTCACTGTTTTCTGAAGTACTAAAAACACGAATCACGACTGGCTCCGAGCATCGGTGTGTACTATTCTTTAGCACAGGCAGGGATTCGGTCCCCGGAGCTAGGCGAACGTGATATCACAATGCATACAATATATTTGCGCTTTGGATGTTTATATGTTTGCTTTGTTTTTAGACACTAATAAGAATTGATTTTGATAAATTCTTTTAAGCTAGTAGGCAGACGGGTAACTTAATGGTGAACGATCACCAAAGCGTTAACACATACGTATCACTGGAGGAGTTGCTAATATGACGACGGTGTTTATGGACACACACCGTCGTCAGGAATCGGAATCCAGTGACGAGCCCGATAAGCCCTCCCCCTTGTAATAAAACAAAATAAAAGATGCTGAAATTTCTTCTGAAGAGACGTATATTTAATTTTTATGTTGTAGTAACTAAATCGACGCTAGTCATTTAAATTGCGCTGATGCAAAGTTTGCAAGATTCTGTACCGTGATGGCCCAGTACAGATTGAATAATGTTTGTTAGTGTACGGCACAGTGTAGCGACTATTCTATTGCATACAATGTGAACTGTTTATCCAACGTGCCTCCTGAAGCGTGGAGAGCGTTCCTGAAATTTGTTGTTTGCATTCCCTCATCCAAGGACCGAACTAGTTCGATGTTGCTTAATTAACAGATCGCCTATGGTACTGGTACACGTGGTATAAAATAGCGTGTGTTTGCGTCATTTTGTTGTTTATTGAAAGTATGTCGAATGACAACAATAAGAAATTAAATTTGGCGGCAAATAAATATAACCATAAATAGAAGAAAAGATAAATAACAGAGATATAAGAAAAAAACAAAACAACACATATAACATATAAGAAACGAACTCACATTTAATGGGGTCGTCCGCAGTACATTATATTTATAGCAGGGTCACGAAATAAACTTCTTGTCTAAGTATACCAGTTGGGGGCGAGTTTTTTTTAATACGATTGGTCTGGAAATCATATTGGGTAGTTAACACCATGTTATTATTTTGGTTAAAAAAAATATATTTATTTTAAAATTGCTATTAGCAGTGTTCGCTTTCAAATGCTTGTGTATTGTAGAGCGAGCACGAACTTTCCCACAGCTTCTAATGTAAAGGTGTCGAGACTTCAAAATGCTACTGACAGAATCGACAGTGTCAGAATACAATAATTGGGTTTCGTGCCCGTATATTTCATACAATTACATTTGGGAAGGGATTGACATTTACATTTACATTAACTTGTCGATAGAAAATCTCAAAATTAGTTCCGTTTCCGCACGGTAGGGGCGCTGTACAATTTTTATACTATTTTTTACCATTTACCGTACGATTAGTCGATAGAGCCTTGTGATAGAGCCACTGTACATCACTACAAGCTTACACCACTAATTTGTACGCCGTACAAGGCAAAATATGGATTGAACTAATGACTTTTTAAGATTCTCTAATGTACCCATATTTGTGCAAATAAATGTCTTTCGTCTTTTGTCTTTTTTGTCTTTTTTCAGTACAAACTTTGCAATTTCAATACAACCAATGCTGAGGCATTATATGAAAGTGTAGTAAGATAACATTAGGAAGCTTATGTTACTTACATATTCATATGTTGGCATCAAAAATCAATCTGGTAGAGAATATTACGAAACACGCTAGTTTTCTGGTCGAAACCACAGCAAAGACAAACACAAAGGAACGAACGAGCAGTACATTTTCTCCGCAGCTACAAACAACTCCTATATTATAAATTGTATTATTTTACTTCGTAAACATTATGGCATTTTCGAATAAAACCATTCGATGTGGTCGAATTTAATAATGTGTTGATGTTGAGGTACACACAAGTAAATAAAGACACGAATGACGATTTACATTATTATCTTGTTTTCGTCTTCAATCACGATACGAAAACATGTTCGTTGAATACTTGGCGTCCGCGTTATTAAATATACATACTAAGGACTATCGATCTATCGACTATCTATCCACAACTTTTGTATTAAAACTTACCGTAAGCTGTTTCTACACAATGGTGTTTGCCCATTTACAATTACACAGCATCATAAGTTGGCACGTGCTCCAACGTTGGACATATGTACGTATGTATTGTAGTAAACCACTAAAGTAACACCTGTTTCTTACACTTTGGACACAATGCCATAGAAAGTGTTTCAACTTCACAGTTCAGCCGTAACAACCGACTTGTGAATTTCCGCTGTACGTTGGTTTAATGGCTAAGTTCGTGTACGTAACGCATGCCCACGTACGTAAAGCAAAGTCGACTGCGAAAAAGTATTATATACATTTTTACTAAATTTAGGTACGTATATTATTAACATTTATATAGCTATCACCATCACTCTATACTTTGTTATTTCTTGTCAAGGTTATGATACTAGATTTTTACCTTACGGTTTATATTTTTCTGGGTTTAAAATTGTCTGTGAAATCTCTCGTCACTATATCATAGGCCTTGCCTTCTGTTTCACCAACGGCATAGCGATATGTCCCAAGATATTAATAATATTGTACTACAGTACTGTCATCTCGCCGAGGCATCAAGTATGCCGATGTACAGTTTTTAAATTCTACCGGGGTTCAAGCAGTACCAACATATTTACGTATAGGTACGTAATACAGGTAAAGATAACTTGTGGGAATTTCGAATTATACTAGAAGCTGAGTAGTCTAAGTCAAACATACAAGCGAGATAACGATGCCTTTGTTCAAGGATAAACTACCTGAACAGACATTCTGAAACTTCCTAACTGGATGGATTGAATTAAAATTAATTTTGGCTTACATTGGCCGAAACCTTGGTTACATAATTTTAGACTAAACTAACTTCTCTTGTGTTACTAGAAACGAGTATCTACATGTGATCAAGAATATGGCAACTATATTATTAACAGTGCGAGTTGATATGTAACGTTCTTGGCCCGTAGTCTTTACGTAACAAAGTTCTCTCTGCATGGAAATGTATACCTGGGGCCTGGGCCAATAATACTATATGAGTAGTATTAAAACGAGTAACTGTTAAGTTTTGAGTGTCCAAAATAATTACTTTACGTTATAATATTACTAGTGAGCGCCTAAAATAGAATAAATGGAATATGAAATGGAATAAAAATAAATAGAATATGAGAAGCTTCATAATATTTGAGCGACGTAATATTTGTTTAAGTGTAAACATTAGGTCCTGCTTTTTATTCAATATTTGGCAAATGATTTTTTGATCTGAGCGGCATTTTATCTTAAAAATATTGGTTATGGCACTTCGCTCTCTCTGCTCGTGGTCGCTGTTCTAACCTAACCTAACCGACTCATAATAATAATAATAATAATAATGTAATAGCTGGGATTGGAAATATCGAATCTATCTTAATATAGATGTTGCCCTCTCTGTATTTCCAGTCACTCACTTAGTAATGTAGTTGTACGGATAGACTTTAATTATTTGAAATGGATTAATCACAACCCACTTTCTGTAAGCTGGATTTAATAATTAATCAATATTCGTGGTGAGTTTAGTTAATTTTTCACTTACTCAAATTCATAACACTCAAGTTATTAAAACAATAGGTATGTTATCATCGCCGAGTACTGAGTGTAACGTGTGTACTCGGCCCGTCTCCAAGTGAGATAATAATAATTTTGTTTTTTTTTTTTTTAATTTTATATGTTATTATTCAGTTTTGAGCAGCAAGCCTATGTTACAAACAGCGCCTCTAACCTCGAGCCTCAGCTGACTGTAACCCGAAGATGGGGTAGTTTAATTAAACTCACACGCTCAAGTCTGAGCAATTAAGTGCGGAAATTATATTAAGCACAGAGTGCCGACGTTACTGTAAACTAATGTCTTTTCATTGTTATAAAATCATCAGTGGCTTTATATACTCGTACATGTATCTTGCAATAAAAGCCCGTTATATAGGTAAAATGGACAGCTGGCATAAAGGAAAAATATTCTTAGCGTACAAAATGGATAAGAGGAAAATCATTACAGTCGCCGATGTATTCCTGGCTTTGATGGAAGCTCCTTAATATATTTTTGTTTAAATAGCCCTTTTGTTGTATGGATACTAAATTATAAGAAAAAGTGTTATCCCCGGTATTAAAATAATCGCTCACAATTTTTATATCACAAATGTATTTGTTCGAACACTTCTTTAATTACTTTCTCCGTAAGATACGATTTGTGGACAAGAGCTGTTAGCCGATTTTTTTTCGAACGAATCGAAAACAAAAAAATACCAGACAAAAATAATCAGCAATCAAGAAAAGTTTGTAGAGAATATTTTTCATTGTTCGTTCCTTGAACCAAATCATTCTTAAGGGCTGACTGGGAAATACTGGTTGTTAAAGTTCCAAGATCTTTTTGAGCTGGGAGGTTTACGGAGTGCGGTATTGCGTTTTATTTCTTTATATAGGCAGGAACACTGCCAGTACTTATTCTTCTCTTGTTTCTTTCGCGCTTAGAAACTTCTGACATACAAAGTCTGATATCCACCTCTTATAACTCACCGGTACTGCGTAGTGGACTATGCTCCAGATCTCTTTCTGTTAACAATTCTTTAAGCAAGAAATGGATCATAAATCTTTATGCTGTGGCAATTTTCGATAAAGCATGGCAAAAAAATAATAAAACGTGTATGACATCATAGTATTTCGTTGATAAGAGTAAAAATTGCAACAGCACATAAATGCATATGGCTAAATTAGAATCGAGTCCAAAAGCAGCAATGCTATAACTGCACCTAGACTGAAAGAACGGAAAATCCTGCGAGCACACCACTCCCGTGTCGTGTTACAGTTTAAAATTTCAAATTCGACCCCGTTTCACCTCTCGCGTGAGAACCCCGCGTTAAGTTCACCCTTGTTTTAATTTGCACATATTGTCCGTATGTTGTTTTATTCACACGACTATTTAGAAGTTTAGAGCTATTACCTTAATTCGTTACATTGTAAGCATGACTTTTAAATACACTTGATCGATTTCTAGGTGACTGTCATCCTTATATTATGTCACGAATGTGACGTTTGGACGATGGTTACTTTATCTGTCCAATGGTCCACTGTAGCCCACTACCACGCCTATTTTAAGAAATATGCCGTTCTCCAAGTAAACAGTCCCGGATTACTTTTCCAAGCGAAAGCAGGTACCAAAGACCGACTCAAAGGTTTTAGTCGTTTTATCGGATCGTAATGAAGTTTATAAAACATTACGTTTCATTAAAAAATTCTACTCAAACAAATCCCACTCCAACAGTAGTTAATTACAAAAATGTGTAATGAGGCGTAACCCAATTGTATTCATATTAAAATGTTATATAATCATAACTTTTTCAAGCAATCATAGCTTCAAACTACGAAACAATAAGCTATTTAATCGTATAAACGGTGTTTAATTGTTATGACACTCGTACAGTGGTTTCACAGGCTGTCGACCCTTAAGTAGTATTATTTATGGCGCCGTTAACATGTAAAAGTCACTATATATTATAGAGATTACAATCAACCAAATAGTTTCAGTTAAGCACGATTCGATTCTAGGCAACGAGAACAAATTGGGCATAAACGCTTTTAATGATATATTATACATACATAGGTAATCTTATGATACGGTAATTTATTTTTGGTGGCGTGTTATTTTCAAGGAGCTTTAAGAAGCTCTGCTTTTGTCAAGATAATTATAAGAATGTTAATCATTTGTAATAGTAAAAACAGTTCATATATTTAAGGCGTTCGGTTTACGCTGTCTTTGCTTTCTCAAGGAATACAAACATATACATTTTATTTTATACTATACATAAATATTTTATTTTATACATAAATTAGCTTGCGATTTCAAGGATATGGTAATCAAAGTACGTTATCGACGCGATCGTTAGATAACAGTTATTTGATTTCATAAGAAGCTTTAAAAACGGCTAAAAGACTTTCGCTCAAAGCCTTACTCCAGTTCAATGAGTCCGTTTAGCCCGTGCTTAGCTTTGATACATTTATGGTTTGAATCCATATTCTATATAGAAGTTGTGCTGAAAAAGCCGTATACTATCTCATAGCTTAGGAAAGTAAATACGATATCTGTATGAGTTACTCTCGACAAGAAAGATTAATATAAAATAAAATAAACCTGTGTCGTTTATCGCTCCGTTTATTTCATTCGTCCGATTTCATGGCACCTCCGAAATAAATAAAAACGATTGGCGAAGTCACGAGTCGCAACATATGGCCTGAACCTGTTAGGGTTGTGGAACGTACATATTTATTTAGGTGAAGGTAAGATTTTTTCTAATTTTAGTTTGTCGATCGGATCATTTAATTGTTATCTTCGCAGCTTGCGTCGCTATCAAATGTCTATACATTTTCTTGATGTACGGTATAGTAACCAAACTGTCCGCACGCAACCTTCCTTAGGTACCTCGACAAGATTTAACTACTTACATTTATTTATTGATATTTTCGCATGTCTGATCAGCCATTCTTGAACACGGAAATACTCGAGAAATTATTATAAATAGTGACTTCTCGTGCAAGAGAATATTTATGGAAATGGATACCTTAAGTACGTCGTGCTAGGGTTTCTTAGCAGTATGATGCAGCCCTGAGCAAAACAGTTTTCTCGAACGTTGAAATGCAATCGTTTGAAAGCTCACACTCGTGCCTCACAAGCGACAGCACCAGAGATCGATAATTTCGAAAACTTTTTGAAATTTCTTAAATCTACCCTATTGAACATTCCATTTTTTTTTTTAAATCAGCCAAAATAATATTTTCTGAAATAATAATAAGTATGTGTTGCCTACATACGACAGATATTCTCGATATGAAA
>DWQT01000369.1:0-23969 GCA_018244895.1 Myscelus amystis hages | reverse complement strand
GTCATGTCACATGTCACTTAAAAAATCGATTTTACTGAGCTGATTTTTAGCCGCTAATTTTAAAAATGTTCTACACGGGAACAAAATATTCGTTTACCTATAGGGGAATGTTTGAATCCACTTTTTTTATTATAAAAAAGAAGTCATAGGCTCATCACGATGAAATAGAAATAAAAATCAATAAATGATTAAATATCTACCATTTTAGTCAAATTCAAGACTGGTTTTATTTTAATGAAAAAAAAATATCTAATATATTTAAAGAAGATTATCTGAACTCTTAGTCTATAATTCTTTCAAATCCTTATTATTCATTTATTATGAACATAATCTATTTTGCAATCTAAAATACGAAAAATAATTGATAAAATTATTTTACAAGTAAAAGGTAAATCCGGAATAAGCTTCTTTATAAAGAGCGAGCAACTTTAAGGATCAATTAAATAGGGATTATGTTCCGAAATATTTGAAAACATTAGATACCTACTACAAAAATTGCCAGTCTTCATATTTATCATTATTAACTATTAAAGAGCTCATGAAGCCAATCGTAAATATCTTATGAACTGTTACATCCCGATTCTGGGTCGATTATGTATAGCTATTAAAATTTTATTACCACTAATTATTTTACCATCGTATCAGCCCACGCACTAAAATCTCCAAAGTATATTCAATTAACTCACGTGTAAGAATAGTGGGGGTCAATTCGTTTCTTTGTTGGACTTTTGTGTTAAACTACTCGAATAGTCTGGAATGATTTCGCTTCGAAGGTTAGCATGCGTTATATAAAAATGTGTTCTGGTCTAAAGCGAAAGTTGTGAATAAAGCCTCGACGATGTCCCCGCGGCGGATATGCGAAAACGTTTCATCATTACTCATTTTGTAGGCTGACAGATTTTGATGTGGAAACACTTCGTCGTAATAACTTTAACAACGTCCCCGTCGTATCTCCTTAATACGCGTTGTGAGATGATAAAATGTAGTACGTGTAAAAAGCATACTATTTAAGAATATTCATGATCAATATACTAATCGAGCCGAGCACGACGCTATTAAAAAACGGAAGCATTTATGGTAATATGAATTATCTTTAATTTTGGTAAGTATTATTAAGTGTACATTCTAAGAATAATCTAGTTCAAATAGTACCTTTGCGTTGAATATAACCAATTATAACCTTATAATCACAATTCATTTTTTTTCAGCTGAATATAATTCAGTTCATGTCAGTGTTGCATAACTGAAAACACTTTCACTTCCTAATACCTATTAAGTGAACTTTAACGTGTAATGTATCAAAGATAAATCAAATAAGCATGAATAAGGTTTGATTAAACCTATCTGTCAAGGCTGGCCTAAATTAGAAACCATCTACATGAAAATACTAGTTCAGAAGTCAGTTCTGGTAATATTTGACAAATTTATAGTAACTATGAGTAAATTGTGCTAATATATTGGAGTTTCTCAGAATGTATATATATGAGATTCTTGGAACTAACTTTCAATATTCAGGTCTATGACATATAATTTACTCAGTAGTAAATATCGACGATAGTTGTATTGCTAAGTATTCTCTTTTATTGTAATACATATATTTGATAAAAGCAACGTGCTCAAAAATGGTAATAAATACACACGGAATTTCAGATAACCTATACTTGAAGTCCAATTGTTACTCCTGCCTTTTGGTATTCATACCGTTACACATGTAAGTGCACATTTAGTAGAGCATAAAGTACGTAGTTGAATAGATGATAATAAACAGTCTACCGACTTAAATATTATGACGGCAACTTTCACTATTTTTACGATCTGTGAAGTTATTATTCTAACAAGTAAACAGAAAGCACAATTAACTTTTGTTTCAGAAGGCAGTTGTAAAGTTAATCCCTTGTTTACAATATTCACACAGCGGCATTGCACCTACTTTTATTGCTGCACTGTCTGGCATTATTGTTTCGATTTCGACGCTATGGTTCTTAGAATCGAAGACATGATATGAGCCAGTTAGCTCTCAGGGTAGCTAAGCGTTTGTGATAAACCAAAATTGAATAGTTTGGGGTTAGGCACGTATATCTACAGGCGTCAGTCTAACAAAAAGGCATCTGCACGTCATTATGCTAGTGTTACTATAAACATACTTACAGTCACACCCGCTTCCCATAAGCGTAGGCAGAGAGTAAGCATTTATACCGGCTGTAATCCTGACGAACTTCTTTGGCATCTTTTACTTTTCTTAAAGTTATCAAAAAGGCTCGTGTAGTAATGTCAATAACAATCTTAAACGTGCCTACATTATGTTAACAAACGCTTAATGCAATTCCATTTGTATTTAACAATGCATTTTGTTCTTTAACTTGTCAGCCATTTGTTCGACTATTAAAAAAACACGGACGTGTAAATTTTATCTTTTCATAGTCAACTTAGCTAAAAGGATTAAAAAGATACCTTCCGTCTAACATCCAGTGTGGTCCACGGAGCGTGAACCGACCCTTTGTTAACCTAAGCCCTTAATACTTTTATACCATAGTTGGTTTTTAATTTTGCTATTCGAAATATAAAAGGGTGATTTTTAATCTTACGTTCTTAAGATTTCCTCACTTTTAAAGCGGTACCGTTCCTTTGTTATTATTCACGGTCGTACCCATCTGACTGTAAATTCATTTTGATTTCTACAAAAACTCTAATGGAAGTAAAGAGATTTAGCCGGATTAATTTTAACCCTTTCAGGATTCTTTTTGTCACCAAAACCTTATATTTTTTTCTATTTAACATAACATTTTATATCGTAGGATCCTTTAATACATGTATTACTACTACGTACAATTTCCATTATAGTTTCCATTATATGTCAATTTTTGATTCCACTGATGTACCTAGGATTGTGTAGTGACATAAAGTCAAAGGTATTTATATAAACACATATTCTTATACATATCTTACAGTAATGGAATTGTTATTGTCAGCCAACGCTATTATAACGTAAAACTTAAAAACTCTGAAAAGTTGGTCAAATTGATAAATCAAACACTCGGTGTTAAGTTTAGTTGAAAATTAAACTTGGTATTATTAGATGACATAAATATCTCCCACATGCAAAAGGTAAGTTAGCGCCATCTATGGGATAAGAGAAATGTCTGGAAACGAAAATCTCACTAACTCAGAAAGTATATACTTTAACCAGATTAAGATACTTTGTTTTAGAGTAGTCAAAATATTTTTAGTGCCTTGATTGTATCGGACGGATATTACCTTGACATAAAAAGACGGGCTTATTTTGCTGACATGGTCTGAATGGCTGACATGGTATGAAGGAAGTAAAACATATTTAAGTAAGTACAAAATAAATATATAAAGTACTCACTAAATACAATTATTCATATAACAGAAATAATTATCATCCTTGCATCGTTATTGCATAGAAGTAATCCTATAATATACCTATCGTGAACTCATCAACTCATGAACATCGATGAAAATTAAATTTCTCTTAATTTCATTTGGATTTTTTTAACATCGAATAGCGTATAAACATCCTACGTGAGAATATGTTAGGGCAATGTAATGCGGAAAGCTTTTTTAAAATGAACATTTCAGCGCGCTGAATCTATAGGGCTTTATATCGAACATGTCAAAGATCCTTTGGTAAATATGTTATGACTTAGATAGCTTCGGTGGCCAATGAAGAGAAATTCCCACGTACGAATATCCGCATTCCAAAAATCAAAATTTGCTTCTTTTTATTTAAAACTGCAATTTTAGACATTTCTGTTCAATCACCTCTAATTAGTTACTGTCATTTATAATTTTAAATAGAATTGAAATGTCGTTTGAATACTTACGTACGAAGATCATTTACCGGGGGGCTTAAATATGAAATTAAAATTTTATAGCGTGAAGCATCATATCATAAACTAGTAATTAAATTACATAACAAACAAATAAGCATTATTACACAATGACATTAAATAAAAGATCAAAATGAACATTGTATCATAGCAAACCAAGGCAGCTGATACGTTCATTCAAACGCTGTGGTTTGGGATACGCACAGCCGATCTCTTAAAGCTGCGTAAAAAATAATTTATTGTAATAAGTCGTCGTGAACATTCGCCACCGCTCGGCTCATCTTACCCCGCACCCTTCACCTCTACGGAACGTATATTCAACACGACTGCAATGCCTCTACAAGCATTCAGTTGACTCGCCGTAGCGTCGAGGTATGGTCGCGTCACTCGACGCTGCGAACGGACGAACGTTTCAGTGATCGCACGCTTATCACTTCGCGTTATAAAAACAACTTACGAACTTAAAAATATATCATAAGTTTTGACATTTCTGTCGAAGTAAAATATCCTTAAAATACTTGTGTGTGAACATTTAGTGACTGTTTTATTAAGTGTGGACTAATGTGAACTGTTACGTGAAAATTTTGTTTACATTACCACCGATACGTTGGACTGTTAAAATTATCTCATCATGTGTATACTTCATATTACAAGGACTGTTTGTTAAATTGACCGGCATAAAGTTCTAAATTGATGGATACTTCACATCCGGCTAGGGGAAGCAACACACGGATGCCGACGGAAAAAACATGACACTGAGCTTTCCGTGTCTTGTTTTCCTCCTTCCTTGATATTTGATTTTTATCATAATGGCTGTTCAACTTGCATCTTTAAGAAACCTACATTTTGGGCAAATCTTGTTTTGGTTTGTGCTTGGACTAAGTGTGGCTGATCAGAGCTCGTTACCCTTGAAATACGAAGCTCCTGATGATTGTCAATGGTGGCTGCGGGGATCAAACGATGCTCACGAAGTTTCTCTGACATGTAAACTTCGTACAATTAACAGTGAGTTTGACACGACGAACTTCAGCGTGATCCCATCGGAACACACAACATCACTGAGGATAGAGTGCAATGAAGAAATGATGTACAAAAGTTCATTAGATGATCGCAGTTTTGCGCATTTAGTAAAACTACGTGAACTTGTTTTGGATAACTGTAAAATTGGAAGATGGCCGCCTGGCGTACTGTCCGGATTGAGAGACCTCCGAAATTTAACGATTCGAACGAAAAACACTGAGTGGGCTGCTATGAGTTTAGAGATAGCATCAGAAAGTTTTACGGCTGTCCGACAGTTGGAAAAACTGGATCTCAGTTTTAACAACATCTGGTCTTTTCCTGAAAATTTGTTTTGCCCTTTAACCAATTTGGTATACTTGAATGTATCGTCTAATAGACTTCAAGATGTAAGTGATTTGGGTTTCCGAGAACGTGCTATGCATCAAGCATTGATAAGTGAGCAGGATGGACCAGCACCCTCCACGGCATCACTATCTCACATTGCATGCTCGCTAGATATAGAGGTTCTTGATGCATCTAGTAATCATTTTGTATTAATGCCTGAAAATGGTTTCATGGCACTTCGAAGACTTAAGGAGCTTCATATACATGATAATGAAATATCTATGGTTGCTGACAAGGCGCTCTCCGGGTTAAAGCAGCTGCAAATAATAGATTTATCTAATAACAAAATTGTCGCTCTTCCACAAGATCTCTTCAAAGATAGTAGACCTGTTATCAAAGAAATATATCTACAAAATAACTCAATAAGTGTGCTTTCACCGAGTCTTTTTGCTAATTTAGATCAATTGTTAGCTTTGGATTTATCTAACAATCATCTAACTAGTACGTGGATAAATGAAAATACATTCACAGGTCTTATAAGAATGGTATTGTTAAACTTATCAAATAATAGATTGACGAAACTCGATCCCAGGATTTTCAAAGACCTTTATACTTTGCAAATTTTAAACATTCAACATAATATGTTAGAAAGCATTGCCGCTGACACGTTCGCACCAATGAACAACTTGCATACATTGATTTTATCGTACAATAAAATATCTCACGTCGATGCATACGCCTTAAATGGATTATACGTATTGTCTTTATTGTCTATAGACAATAATCATCTTGAGGAACTTCACCCCGAGGCATTCCGAAATACGTCTTCGCTGCAGGATTTGAATTTAAATGGAAATCGTTTGAAGAAAGTACCTATAGCACTAAGAAATATGCGATTACTGAGGACTCTTGATCTCGGAGAAAATCAGATAACATCATTAGAAGAGCCTGGCTTTGTTGGATTACATAATGTTTATGGCTTGCGTCTTATTGGAAACAAAATAGAGAATATCAGTAAAGATGTTCTTTCAGATTTACCTACGTTACAAATTTTAAATTTGGCTCGTAACAAGTTGAAGCATATAGATATGAATGCTTTTGAGACATTAACGAATTTACAAGCCATTAGACTGGATGCGAACCAACTCACAGATATCCAAGGTCTTTTTGTAAATATACCGTCTCTGTTGTGGTTAAACGTATCAGATAACCAAATAGAATGGTTTGATTATGCCGTTATTCCCGCTGGACTTCAATGGTTGGATCTTCATAGTAACAACATCAAAGAATTGGGAAATAACTATCGTCTTGATAAAGAACTGCGATTACAAACATTAGACGCTAGTTTTAACAAAATGGCAAAAATATCTACCTATTCTATTCCCAGCAGTGTCGAGCTTCTGTTCTTGAATGATAATCAAATTACGCAAGTTGAAGCTCAAACTTTTGTTGGAAAAACCAATTTAACGAGAGTCGATTTGTATGCAAATCAGATAACTACCATGGATCTCAATGCGCTTCGTCTAACTCCGGTCGATCCAGGGCGGCCCCTGCCCGAATTTTATATTGGAGGCAATCCCTTTCAGTGTGACTGTACAATGGAGTGGTTACAGCGTATCAACAAACTTGATCACCTAAGACAGCATCCTAGAGTAATGGACTTGGAAAGTATATATTGCAAGTTACTCTATAATAGAGAAAGGACTTATATTCCACTTATAGAAGCGGAATCATCTCAGTTTTTGTGTACATATAAAACTCATTGCTTTACTTTGTGCCATTGTTGTGATTTTGACGCGTGTGATTGTGAAATGACGTGCCCATCTAACTGTACGTGTTATCACGACCAACCGTGGTCAGCAAATATCGTGGACTGTTCCGCCGCCGGGTATTCCGAGATACCTAATACTATACCCATGGACGCTACCGAACTATATTTAGACGGTAATAATTTCGGTGGTTTAACGAGTCATGCCTTTATCGGACGTAAAAATCTTAAAATACTGTACGCTAACAATTCTAATATTGATGCACTCTACAATAACACGTTTAGTGGACTAAAACGCTTAACAGTGTTGCATTTAGAAAAGAACAATATAAAAGAGTTACTCGGTTTCGAGTTATCTCCCCTTGAGAATTTGCGGGAGTTGCATCTACAAGACAATAAAATACATTACATCGACAATCGAACTTTTATGGAGTTGAGACATTTGGAAGTATTGCGCTTAGAAGGGAATAGCATTTACAGCTTTGCTGTGTGGCAATTCACGATGAATCCGTATTTGGTAGAGATAAGCCTCTCTCGCAATCCGTGGTCATGCGACTGTCAGTACATCCATAAATTTAAAAATTGGTTCAAGAATAATCTCGGTAAAGTTGAAGATTCTGATAAAATTACGTGCATATTCGACAATGTAACGAATACGGTGGGGCCATATATGGCCGACTTTAACGCCACAGCTTGTAGAAATCACGTCGGAGGAAGCTCATCTATAATTGAAAATCAAGTTATAAATGATTATCTACCGTTATTACTGATCTCTCTCTGTGTATTTGTAATAAGCTCCGCTTT
Organism: Myscelus amystis hages; assembly: GCA_018244895.1. Classification (NCBI taxonomy): domain Eukaryota; kingdom Metazoa; phylum Arthropoda; class Insecta; order Lepidoptera; family Hesperiidae; genus Myscelus; species Myscelus amystis. Next base: position 16,202 of record DWQT01000369.1, on the reverse strand, counting down.
AATATGCGGCATATTTTACTGGCGACGTGAGCTACGAGTCTGGGTTTATTATCATTGCGGATTCAGGCTATGTTATAAAAGTACTGCCTTCGACGACGAGGCCGATAAAGATAGACTATTCGACGCCTATATCAGTTACAGCGTCAAAGATGAGGCATTCGTTGCGCAGATGCTAGCGCCCGGTCTGGAATCATCCGACCCGAGTTTTCGACTCTGCTTACATTATCGCGATTTTAACGCATCAGCGTACGTAGCCGATACGATTGTAGAAGCCGTAGAGTCTTCGAAACGAACTATCATAGTTTTATCTAAAAACTTTATCAATAATGAATGGTGTCGGTTTGAATTTAAAACGGCTCTGCACGAAGTTTTGAAAGAGAGACGAAGAAGACTGATAATAATATTGCTAGGCGACCTACCGAATAGAGATATCGATCCTGAATTAAGATTGTGTTTGAAAGCGAATACGTGTATAGAGTGGGGTGACAGGCAATTCTGGCAAAAACTGAGGTTCGCGATGCCGGACTTAAGGAAATGTCAATATCATCGTTCAACTGTGAATATTTACGCATCGGTGTCACCGGTGGGGGCCGGGCGGGCGCCGGCGCCGCCCGCTCCGCCGCCGCCCGGCAAGCTGCCGCCCTTGCTGGCGGACGGGCTGGCCGACAGGCTGGGCACGCCGGCCGGCGTCCACGCGCGCGACTCTCATCCCCACCGCATGCCACCGCACGCCCAGCTCTGGGCGTAGCGTATGCTAAAACGCAGGTAATTAACTGCAACGCTAAAGCGTATTAGTCCAACAAAGTGATAATTGTATTTAAGATATTTTAGTATTTGTATTTAAGTAGGATCTTAAAAACTGCATTTATTTGTATATTGTGAATTTTTTTTCCTAATTTCTGCGATAATATCTGTAGGTTTACCAATAGGTCGTTGTATATAATCGTACTCGTATATGGTTCAAAGTAGTTCTATTTAAGAAAAATATTGATCGATCGCTTAAATTATTATAATGCCAAAGTTTTAAACTTACAACGCTGATGTACAGATACATTTATTTTCAAATGTTAACTAAACTATTGTCTTAAGAGAGAATGTAAATATTATAATTTCATTTTTGTATATTTTGTAAATATGAAAAAAATCATTATCAAAAGAAGCCGAAATATACACATTTCAAATTTTATTTTATTTTGTTTCATTTCTTTTTCCAATGTTAATATAAGTTTTCTGTTATTTGTTTATTTATTTTTCTTTTGTCTAAAACGAACGAAACTGTTCAACTATTGAAAAATGTCAGGTATAATGGTTATACACATGGATACTACAATTACCGCACACTACTACAAGTTTCATTACAACACGTCTTCCTACCATGAAGTTCTGAAATTCATTGAATAATAATGAAGTTCCCTACCAACATTGGTGTACTGTTCTGAAGTAAACATAATTATTATTAAATTATCCACCAAAGAAACGCTCTTCAAAGTTAAAACTTTTCATAACAGTTTTAAAAAATCTTATATTGACGCTAATTAGATTAAATTATTAGTACTACTGTAGATCGTCATTTCTAATATGTATATGGATTAAATAAATAGTTTTGAACATTCCCCGGTAATCATTAAATTATATAATTTTTTGTCTGTTTCATACAAATATTTGCACATAAATTCGAATAGAAAAGCTTTAATTATTATATTATATTAATAATAATAAATAGACTTAAAGTTTTTTAAGGACTCGATGCGAATTTTATCATTATAAATTAATTGCCTCTATTGTTATATTTTGTTAATTATGTGCGAAGACGTCGTACTCGACCTTGAATAAGTATTGAAAGCTTTCGAAATGAAATATCACGGAAGTTGATACAAATATAACAATTTTATGCAGTAAGATTAAAATTTAAAGCAATGTTTTAAACAAATTCTCTAAAGTAAGCCTGGAAACTTTCTTCAATATGCTAAAAAGGTAATTACAAAGACAAATTTACTTACTTGGAGGAACGGCAAAGGATGTTTGATTAGTTAAGAATATTTTGAAACGAAATAACTTTGAAAACGCCGAGACTTGGCTAAGAGAATACTTAATTTTGACTTTTTACAAAGCAGAGTGCAAACTGTACATAAGTTCATTTAAGTCTAGAACATGCAAACTGTCCTCCGTTTATGGACAATGATCTTGTATGGACACAAAAATCACTAAAAGTTTATAGTTCAAATTGCGTTAATTAGGAACATGCAAGGTTGCTTCAGTACCTAATCAGTAAACCTTTACAGTGTAGGGGTTATTTAACGTCTCATTTTTTGCAATAAATACAATTTAACATGGTGCTGTTAATACTGTTTGACAATAATGTCCACACTGTTCTTGCAGACAATGTGGAATAAACGATCTGCTTATTAATTCGCATTTAAAAATCATCGATTACTTTTATTCATAATGACCATGATATAAAAAGTTACAAATAATACTAATAATAATAATTCTTTTATAACTTATTAGCATAACTATGATTCGAATCCTCGGATTGTTGCTTAAATTAAATAGTTATAATTACGATAAATCAAACATAGTGAAATCATTGTCATTATCTCGAGATTAATCACTATAATGCCCGCAAATTTAAAATCATTATATCGATAAACTCATTGTTAAATATTCGAAGCTTTTACAGTAACCCCGACTTTGTCCTCTGACCCAGTTACTGATCAAACAATAACAGATGTTCGAAAAATATTATGAATAGTGGATTGAAAAAGCAAAAACTATAAGTAAATATAAACATATTTTTAATTGAGCATTTATTAAGCTAACATTTTGGAAATGTCATTGGATTATTTTTCGTTAATGTTGTTGTTCGGTGAATGAATGAATGAATTGAAACAAAGGTTATAATATTGTCCTTAAAGTCACCTGCGAGATGTTAAAAAAATATTTGCTGCAGCTATTTATTATCCCATTGGTATATTTGCAGCAAAGTTTTCAGAAAGATTCAAATTAATGCAAAGTATATGACGGAAGAGAATAAAATTACAGGTAAATATTGAAAAACACACTCTTGTGTCTCGCAATACTACCTACTTATTGCAAATATTATTCATTTCGAGGATTGATATATAAACACTTTAGCTCAGTCAATGATCGAGGCCCCAACATTATTGCAAACTGTAATACCAAAAACAATTACAATGTTTTTATAGTGTTCTCATAATATTTTACAAATAGGTATACAAATATTTCAAACTGGCTTGGTCATGGCAGATCTACTTACATTTTTTCATAATTTTACGTACGTTCCATTGGAGAGATAGAAACACATGCTATGTCTGCAGCGTACCGACATTTTCATCAAAAAGATGCAAGCAAATAACCGCTTTTATCCAGCTATATCCACTTACACCCGGCGGGGTGGTGCCTACTCATCAACTCATGAAAGTGCTATTATCTCGACGCGGACAAATCAAAACGAAATCAGCATCGGTTATTTTTGGCGTTCGCACCCTTATCAAAACGACAGCGAGCGACGGGTCAGCATAGAAATAATGGGAAAACTTGTTTTTACGATCCCAAAGCGAGAGCGGACGGTGTGTCGCATCATTTTATCAGATACCGTATATTTATGTCTCTCGTGTGAATAAATGTAGATAACACTAAAGATTGGTCAATGGTTCGGCTATAGGCGATTCGAATGTTTAACACTTTCTTTTCGTGTTTTTTGTAGAATACATTTTCAAAGATAAACGTGCTGCATCTATTCGTGAATACTTATCCGTTTAATGCTACTATGATAAGCTTAAAAGTAGGCACTCGAATCTGCATAGTGCATTACGTACTTGAAAGGAATTTGCCATCTACGCGAAACGTAAGCCGGTAAGAACTGCAGAAGTGTTATTCCATTTATATGGCTCTGTATAACACTTGCATACAAGTAATTCAGTTTTTTTTAAAGTAAATATATTTTTAAATTCCGTAAAAGTTATATCTTTTTTCGCTAATTCGGAACTAATTATTTTCAATGCACAATAGTTTAACTTCAACAGTACCTACATATGTAGTTTATAAAAATACGTCATACAATAAATTATTAATTGATATACATTTAAAAAAACACAAGAATAAATTAGCCGCACTTAAAGTGTGTTCATACTTGATTTAGTGCCCGCTAACTTGCAAGAACGTTAATCAATCTAACGAGCTAATTCCCATCGTATCAAATGCATGAATAACCGCTTAGTAATATAAGGACCTAAGACCTTGTAACTCTAGAAGGTTCGGTGCAGAATGCGGAAGAATTTCATGCGAAATTGTTGCTCTTTATTTACGTAATTACGATAAAACAATAAAATTGCAAAGTGGTAATGTCTCCTACCTATTTTTTAACGAAAATCAGACCTGGAATAACGGAAGCAGATGTACCTGCTAATTTAGGACAACTTCAATAGCTTTGATATTTAGGGGTAATTCTGCGGTGACAATGATTCCGCGGTGACACTTAGCAAAAAGTACTAACACTATAACGATTTGTTGGCTAACTGTACACATATGTTTTTCTAGCAAAGCATTATTGATAGTATATGTATGGTAAACGTTCCTAATTTAATATTAACTTCGTTTGAAAATTATGGGGACAAATGAATAATGGGATTAGTTTTATAATTTAACTTTGCTTATTGTTTAAAAGGGATACCCGCAGAGATAGCATTATCGGGTATAAAATTTAGTTTTGAACGTTTGTGTGCTCAAACTGATATTACCAACTTACCAAGCCACAAGTATGTAGAGGAGTTTGGAATTTAGTGACTGAGGATTGAATATTTGATGTGGTATAATTTTATGAAAGTTGAATTTCGAAGGGCTTTTCAAAGTTTGCTACGGCTAAATAAATTGAGTGATACTCAGTACATTTCATTTGAAAAATAAAAATATTTTGTAAATCATCATGTTAGCAAGATTATTTACTATTAAAAAGACTTTGATTAACTATAATTAAAGTAGTATCAAGATCTGGAACTAACTCATGTTGACACACAATCGACTTTCCCAAAAGGAATTATGCATCTGATGAGTATAATTTTAAACCACGATAAAAGATTCGCATTACACGAAGTGGAAATTCGACTTACTGGAGTTAAACTTAGGAAAAACTCATTTAAAGGGATTTAACTGGAAAGCCCGCTCTTCGCTCCACTGCTCCTCGCAATCTAATAGAACAGACTGTTTAAATATGTCCGAGCACCAAACATTTCATTACTTTTTATTTCATGGAAGTAGTTAATTGTACGTCCAGCTGCATTTAAGTAATCACTGCACTTGAATTAGTGCACACTAATGTATTCACGGCCAACCAAAATCATTATCGGTAAGGAAAATCACGATTAGGAACTTTACTTTAATCTTTCAATGATGTTTAATATGAAAACACACATTCACGGCTATTTGATAGAGGGTTAGGTTTACCACCTATTTTCATCCAAGTCGTCATACAGGCGCGTGTATAGTTTAACTCTCAAATTCGTCGTAGTGAAAAAATGATGAAATCTATGAATGAATGTCAAAGCATATTAAGGATATATTGTACAATTTTGAGTATGGCAGAAAACCTTACCACTTATTCCAGTGCACCAAATATTTATACGTCACTTTAGAGAAAAATATTGACAATGCGTCGCATAAAAAAACACATTATAACGTAGTCACTAGTGTCTTAAATACACTGTATTATATTTCTGTAGTTGCACCCGGAAACAGAAGTGCAAACATGTCGGCACTGACCTAATCTTTTAACTAAACAGTTTTAACTATCACCTTCCAATACACGAAAATAATATCGGCACGTGGTTCCATACAAACTCATTTTTATTTCTCCTATCTTTTACTTTACAAAAAAGTCAATAAATTGGCTCTAATGGAGTCTCTTCCTATTAATTACCCGACTAGACATCTTTAAAAATGTCATATCTAATTAAAAGTGTAATATGTTATTAATTGTTATTAATGCACAGAAAACTATAATTAAGTGCCCCATTATCTTGAAGTTGTACGTATCTAAACGAAATTAATACAAATTTCACTACAGAGTATTAATATATGCGACTGTTGGGAATAAATTATGTTAATTAAATCGAGACCAACAATCTGTTATTAATAAGAAATAAGCATTAAATTTAAATACATGTCCACTTTTGTATGGTCATCTGCAGTGAAAACAGGTTATGGCTGTTGAAATACCGACTGCTACCGAAACTGAACTGGCTAAACGCGATGCGATGTCAGTAGCTATTTCCATTGTTTTCTTCGGTATTCTAATAAAACATACCGTTTATAGAGTTCATGGAATACACGAACATTATTTAGCATTTAGAGGAATTCCATCACTCATTGGACAAAAGATTTTAATACTACTAAAATAGACTTTTCCAGGAATTGCTGGCGATGGGAAACTTAAAACTTGTCTACGTATAGTGGTATTGAAGGCAGGTTGATAAAAACATAGTTGCGGGATACTTTAACACCGTTTACTCATAACTTCCGAATCCGGTAACTAGGTCTCAGTTACTTGCAGATAACGGACCTTTTCTACATATGATACGATTTACATTCGATGATATTCCTCTCTACCTGCAGTGCTTTCAAAGATATTCGTCCTCGTGACAGGCCTTCTGTATTCCGAAGCTCTTTAACTTTCTTACATAATCACGTTAGTACTTACGTTCTTTGCTCGTAACGGTAGACTTCACAATAGAGCCATCTGCTGTAAAATGCCATATGGTAGCACAAAAGACGCATGCGCAATTTAATAGCATCCTAGTCTCAAAGCCAGCCCCGATGAACACCGCCATCTAAATACAAACACAATATAAAAAAATGCATATTGTCATTCGATAATCCTTTACGTTCTCTAGAGATGTCACCGAAAGAGATCAGCTTTCGTCTAGGCAACGGTATTGGGTTTGCGTAACTCAATACAAAATGTTTACCTCACATATCATCACGTCAAATAACACTCTATCGGCAAAGCAATAAGGTACATATCCTGTTCCCTTGCAAATGGAATTCCAACCACAGACCGCAAAACAAGGACAATCGAGGACAAAAGCGGCACAGATAATGTCCCATCCCTTAATCACATGCACCGTTGCTCTCGAAAAATATTTACTAGATCTAATAAAGAATCATTGAAACGCATTTATTTGTTCACAATTCTATTTCGGTCCGCACAAATTTACTTACGCATTTACAACCGGCTAACATCGTTTCCTTCAGCCAAAGTTGTCGAAATGTAGAAACTTCGACCCAAACTATAAATGTCCAAAGTCGCATTCTAAATTTGTACACAAAGAATGTTGTTGGGGACGTGAATGTATGTAATTTAAGATATTAGTAGACTGTTAATTTCAATCGTTTCCATGACTCGTGCACTTTTTACTGCCGTTAATTCGATTTGAATGTTGGAAAGAATGCGAGTAGTGTTGATTATGGGAATATTCGGGGCGCAGTAAATAGCTCTAGCGAGCGACCGTCATTATGAGTTCATGTCTAGTTAGAGTTGACTGTCAGTTTAGTACCCTTCCTATAATAAATCTCTCAGTCGTGACAGTGTTGTATGCGATGGCTAGTTAAACAAAAATGTTCGTAAAATTTCGTAATAAAATAAGCGAAAGTAATTAAGGCGTCAACGATAAAATGTCCTTAAGAGATGGAAGATTTATTGATGCATTAAATGTTAAAATAGAAGGTGTTCTAGTTGTGATGATCAGTTGCAATTGTTTCTACAAAAAATTATGATAAGGACGACAAATATTATATTTGCGTATTTAAAACAATTATTATTTTTTCTTTATAATACCCCTTAGCATAATTTTAGTTCTGGCCATGAATGAATTGTACATAAGTTACCTTCCCTTAAGGTAGTGTGCGGTTGAGATTATCCAGAGGTAGCTCCAAGCACCGAACGACTATAATTGACAATCTAACTTGATATATAGCTTCTGGAGGACATGACGCGATAGTTGGATGAAATACAGCCGCCTGTGATCTCCGGGGAGTGCAAATCGTTCTGTTATGTCTTGAGTTTTGAATTGAGACGTGACTTACGGTTTAATAAGTAACGTGATCAAAATCAATAAAATTACTCTTTGAAATTTCATGGTAAATTAAGAAGTCAACTATTAAGAAATACACGCTGTAACTTAACAGTATTATTTGACATTTCACCATTCCCCCTAATATACACAAATATTTCGCATAGCAATATTTGTGCAAACAAATAACAATTGCATTTTTGATTAGGTACGTTATGAAATGTACTTATGATTAGTTATCTTTCGTTCAAAACAAAACGGGCCACATCAACCAGAGAGCGTTTTTACACTTGTTAACAAAGGTTGTGCTCATTAAATATTGAGGATACCGTCATAATTTACAATGAGACTGTTCCGTTTAAGCTTGGGGTTATGAAATTTTAATCAAAAGCTCCCCACCCCCCGTATTGTAATAGCATCTAGTTGGTACATTTTTGCGCCAGTTGTTTTCGTAAATTGTTCTGATTTAATCAAAATCGTTTACTCTTTCCAGTTTGAACCAATCACATCGTTTTGATTATCGTTTAATTAATCAGAAATAGATGCGAAACTAAATATGGATTACAACAGATTCGATCTAAGCCAGAAATTGTCAACAACTTGTTTGTAATTTGGTTATTAACAACGACGTACGTCATGACCAACAACGTATACCTACTTGACCATTCAAAATTAAATTTTATTCCTCACTTTTTTAATCGTTGGCAAACTTCGGCAATAAAAATGATTATTTTTTGTTTCCCAATTCAATTTTATAAGTAGTTATATTTAAATCGGTTGAAGTGATTAACTTTAGATCTACTTTGTATACTGCACGACTGAACAAGTTTTCAAACAATATTTCTCGCCAACACACCAAAATATGATACTTATTTAACATATTGTATTAAGATCATTTATAAATAATAAAATAAAAACAAAGTGCGATGAACCTAAACTAAAACCGAAATAGATGATATATGTGTGTATGTCATTTTCTGACACGGCGTTGACGTCTGCTCGATCATTAGGGCCCGAACAAGCGAAATTAAAAAATGCTTTGAGCTGACAAAAGTTCATTAATTTTTGTTTGTCATACGTTACTAATTTGTAGAATTTACTGCGTGCCGCTAATGGCCCAGTTTCCGGTAACATATCACCGAAATATTTAATCCCTTTGCCTCTACTAGTTGTTACTGAGGCTGTGAACATATTTATGTGTCAGTTAACAACGATATTCGTTGGGGGCACTCATCAAAACGAAGTTAAGATCGTTTCGTTATATTTATAGCCTGAAAGTTTACACTTTAGCAAGTGTGGTCTCCAAGTTGTGACGTTCACAGGTTTTGCTTTTATTTATATCAAATAAATTTTTCAAAAATAATTTTTTTCTACTTTAATTTAATATATAATAAACACATACATATAAATGTAACGAGTCCACACGGTATTACATAAATGTGCAATCAAATACCAGTAATGAAAGTCTATTATAACATTTTTGTATAAGCCTCTCCGCCTCTCAATGCGCTAACAATATTTACTGGCGAAGGTAAAAAACAAGTCAACACCTGGTATCTTAAAGTGTCAAGTAAATTTCGTTGTGGCCATAAATAGGAAAATAGTTGTATTTCCTCCTGACGCCTGAGGTCAAATTTAATTATCATGTAGACGATGAATATCTATGAGCTCTTGAACGCCTACACTTAGGTATAAATCAACTATCCGCTCGGCCATGCCGGCTCATATTTCAGCAGCGCGCTTAAACAATGGTTAAAATAATGGTGTCGATGCTCAAAAATAATTATTTAGAACCGTTTTAAATAAATCAATGCATAAAATTAGAGTCTACTATTATGCTTGATTTAGATGACAGCTCATTTGTTACAGACAAATTGGATTTAGGATATGAACACTGGGTACAATATAAAATGTAAAAAAAAATGTATTTTTGACTCTTAGATTACAATTAAGGGTTAAGATTAGTAAATTCACATTAAAATTGTCCTAATTTGCAAAATAATTATCAGTTACAATTGTATTAAGTATGTAAATATTTGCATCTACATAGTTCCCTAATGCACAAAATACAGCTCAAAAACAATTTCATTTGCTGTAGGATCTTGGAATGATTTTGCATGGTAAAGAAATGACAACGATGCAAAATACTCGTATATTTTTACATTTGGAACGCGAATGTGGAGTATGCGATTAAGGAAAAATTGCCGTAATAAAAAGGAATAAGAAAGAAAAACACGGTAAAAGAAACTATTATAACAGGCGTTATCTACGGTAATGGAATAAAAAGGGTCGAAATGTTTCCTTGAAAAAATTTCAATTCATTTCGAAATAACCATAACGAAACGTATTAGAAACGTAGACAGAACATTATGAAAAGGAGTCGAATGTATTATAGAAATATTTAATTAGTCAAATAAAATTGACACGTAGAAAGACGAAGAAAATACTTCAGACCGGAGTGGCGTAAGATATAATCAAGACTCATCGGTGTTTTAATTTATCGTATTTTGTGGTCCGTAATAAAAAAGAAATAGTAAAAGTTGGTTTCAAGACACAAAAGAAGGCAGCCACTATTTCCATTCGACTTTTTTATTTCTCCAGTAGGGCATGGTAATTAAGGGAGCGAAGTTGTTAGTCCATCTCTGCGGCTTCTAAGCGTGGTTTCAGTTAACAGAAATACAGAGAGAATAGTCTAATGATTCAGACGAATAGGATTTAAAATTAAGGCCACATCTTTACAGTTGATGGGTCTTTCGATGCTTTTGCGACAAATCACCGAGGTGAATGAACCCTGGCGGACCGTGTGACGTTTTTATATTCACAAGTCTGGCACGTATTCGTCACGATTGCGGTTGAAGGCGTCTTTAACATTATGCTTGATGGATCGTGCTGGTACCAGCTCGTCTTTTTATTCCCTTTCTTACACTAAGCCGCGATGCGGCACGACATGTTTTTAGAGAAACAACATGGTATTTGCTGCTCGAGTTCGCTTAATAACGGGAGCTTTTGACAAACGAAATTTGAATTTTCAAACATCATCTTCAGAGTTTTATTACAAGACTTTCTACCTTGGGATTTTACCACAAAATGTCCTGATATTAAAACTAAATTTAACATAAAGCGTATGTGGAAATACTATACTTTGGATCATTTCGACATCGACTTATATTAGTAGGTATTAGAAATTCTTGCTGATTTACAGACGAAGACGTGGAAAATTGAGAATTGTTTCCTGCACCACATTATGAACAAAGCATTCGTACGAAATGTTTGCGAACGCGCGAACACTTAATGAAATTTCGTTACAGTGTCCTTTGAAGTACTGTTTCAATATTTTTACAGAATTACGAGTGAACGTGTTCTGCGCATCTACTTCTACTTTTAACAGGCGTGTCACATTACATCGCTAATTAAATCCCGTTTTCCGGACTTTATTGCTCCCGGTTCATTGTACACTATTTACGTCCAGTGGAGGCTTCTAATGTGATTAAAACGTCTGTGAGTAATAATAAACATTTTATTGGGGCATTACACACACTGCGAGATGTATCTCCCTTTATACGAAACTATTGGGTTATGGTCGGAACATCACGATACTTCGTAATCAACTTTGTTTTATTGTTACCTGCTAAGAGGATCCGTCATTAGATGGGCTAGAGAATGGAATATTTGTATGTGGATTGCACAACAATTCATGTACGTTTGGCTGCTAATGGAGAATTCTATTTTCAGCCAAAATATTAATTAGAATGACAGATCGGAATGAAAATCGGTCTTGTGAAAGCTATGAAATTTACAGAAGAATTTCAATGAATATAATGTGTTTATTCTGTTGGAAATAGGTAAAGTCACGCAACCGTGTACGCATTAGGGCACGACTTTAAAAACATTAGGAACTTTAGTACTGAAATTCGTTAACCGTAATGTTATCCCTAAACACTAGTTCAGTTATATACCAATTTTCATATTTAGGTTTTTAACTTCAACATCTTTAACTTACATCTTTAAACCATTTGTAAGTGCAAAAGCGTAAAGGCTTAGTTAAAATGTGTCCTAACGAATTGTATGTACCTACCAATAGTAACAAATCTAAACAACTAGGCTAGAACGCATTGTGTCTTACTACTTCTGCCTATTAATTTGAAAAATTTGGACAAAACCCTGTATTTAGTGATGTTTAACTATGCCGTTTACAGTTAAGTCATTTATAAAAACCTGTAATTAACCGAAAACTTTAACTAAAATTTGTTAAATAACATCACCTTATCACTTATTTAACTATACATACTCGTATATGTATACGCATTATATATTTTTGTCAAGCCAAGATCCAAAATTCATCGTTGAAAATTACTTCGCACTTTTTTTGTTACGCAAATATTTACAGGAATAACGTACGGAATACCGCTGTAAAAATAGGTAAATGCATCGCGGCTTTAATATTGAGTCTTTCCTAAAAAAAATTCACTTCACCGAACTGTCTGTTTTGAATTACGAATATGAATGAAATTCCGGATCTGAAACGATTTTTTACTTAGAGAATGGTTAAATAGAAAATAGCATTAGGTTACAATACCTAAACCGTGCCTTTGTATAAACTTTACTATAAAAATACCTACTTATACAATAATATTAACAAACCCTTTGCCGGAATGAACTCTATAATAATGTTTCTCATATTGCTTAAGAGCATAAAAACGTAGGTTTCCACCACAATGGTTATTACGCCGGCATCTTCGGCGACCCTCAAACAATTTTTTCCAGTTATTTATGACGACTTTGACAGTAAGCGAAAGCCGAAATTGAACCAATTTGCATACAAGGGATGCTGAGAAATAAACAAAAAGAAGGGAAAGTGGATAACAATCTGTGTTTGGATTTACGACAGACAATTCTATTCAAAGCCTTTTTGGACTATAGCAGCAGTCACTTTTACGATCCTGACTCATTTTAAATTGATCTCCATCGCTTTTACTGCACAAACATATGACGTGATGCGATGACGCGATAAAAATGGAGCATAATTCTTTATTATTTTTCCTCTAAAACTTCATATTACATTACTCTCAGTAGTGGCTGATTGGTGACTGTTTACAGAAATGTATTTACCGTACAATAAATATGTTGATAATATAGTTAAGTCCTTTATTCTTCTGTAATATGCATTACCATTCTTAATGAATATTTTCTGTCTAGAAATTGTGTTTGCATTGCGTTCAATACGTTTTATAATTTCCTTGATACAAAAAATAATGGTATACAAAGTATTAAAAAAATTGTACATTTCGGACCCAACAGATTGTATCATAGCCATCCATCGTATTTGCTCGTTGGCTTACACGAAAGAAGCTTAATAAACAAAAGAGACTTCCAAACTACTTCTGTTTCACTTTTGTTTTTGGTGAACGAATTAATTCTCGAGGAAACGCACGCGTGTTACTTGTCCTTGTGTACTTTCGCCGATACATGCGTATCGGTCATAAAAAACTTGGGACTTCCGATATTAATATTTATTGTTCTCAATGTATACAAAGCATTTTTCCTTTGCGAGTTATAAATAGTTTTATGTTGGCCACCCGTTATATTACTTAACAAGGTAGTTTTATGACGGCGACTGGCTCGATACCGGCGCCAGTTTAAAGTATTTATAATGTTTCCAAGCTGACCGATATGCAGACTTGAAATAACATTCAAATTTTTGACAAAGGCATGAGTAAAAGTTTGGGCATTCCACTGTTTATGTATATGAGGTATCTACGTCAGTGTATAAAAATGAAACCAATTTTGAACACGATACAAAATTTAAGCACGGTTTGTTTATAATTTTCAAACAGAATGCCGTGCTGTTAATATAAAAGTGGATTCACAAGGCAAAAAGCTTACAAAAGATCACATTTTCCGAACCTCTAATGGGAGGACATTATCCGAAAATCGTTTTTGTACGAATAAAATTTACTGGGAAAATTTTGGTAAAGCGTAGCAGGACTTATCTTTATGTACACTTTTACGTATTTCGCAGCAAAATGTTATCGGCCAACAGTTAAACGGGACCTTTAATGTGATGGTCTTTTTCTCCTTTATTACTCCGAGGCACATGAAATAATTTCGATGAATTACGGAACCTTAGCGTTTCTTGCGTAAAAGACATATAAACAACACAAACTTTGATAACATGACGAAAAATTGAGCAACATCACTAAATTTATCTCCTTTTCATCTAACTTCTTTGTTAGAGCAACATGTCAATTCTGAAGTAACCAGTAAATTACTCCAATTTTACTAACGACATAACGACCTCCAGAAATTAAGCTGATCAGCAATAATAAATTCATTCTAGAATCACACATATTATGTGGATATATAGTCTATCTGATACGAGCCTACTTTATCTAAGCAAATTGCGTTACGTTTCTCAAAAAAATCGCTAAAGCAATTTGTTTAAATTACTCTCCTATGCTAATCTGCCTCGTGTTGCGAATATATTCTTTACGAAAAAAGAACGTTGTCGGCGCGAGATCTTCGAATAGCCTTGTTCCCCTTAAATGATGCATGTTGTGGAAGCTGGATCTTATAAAGAAAAACAAGATACTGCAAGCTATTACACGGTTTGCGTCGTAAATAATCGTCTTAGTGCGGTAAATAAATAAATGTATAGTGTCTGTTCGTGCGAGCGTTGCTATCTGATCTGAGTCCGAGACGCAACGAAAACCGGGAAAGCGGTGTTTTAGCCGAGATAGGGAGTAACGTAGGAGGGGCGTTAGTTCTGCGGCGCGTTAATAGATAATGAGTGAGTTTATACACATAGTGTATAAGAAAGAAAAGGTTTCGTACATTCTTTGTGCACGGCGACATTATTCCGCTATCTCGCATACGAGCATCGCTAAATCTGGACAAGGAAGCGTATTCTCGTACGAACAGTTTTAGCGTCCACAATTTATGTTAGTGCTTATGTTTAAAATGGAAGATTTATTTCTCTATATCGTAAATATACGCGCACAACTTGTTAAAGGTCAAACGCGGAGTTTAGCCGATTATAAAGTACTTCGAGATTGACTTTTGAACGTTTACGCCTAAACAGGAACTTGATTTCTCGATACTTTGGTGTTGCGGAAAACTCTCGAGGCAAAACATTTCAACTGAAACTTGCTAAGACAGGAACTGAGCAACTTTTGAAGCCTTATCCCGATGTTTGGATACGCTCCAAATATAATGTTTTTAAAGAGGGAAAATACAACACGAAACTTACAGAGGAAGAGATACCTATATAATTTGTTATGTTTATTTCTGTTTATACTAAACAGCTATATTGTATGGACAGATAATACATTGAAATTTAATTCCAAAATCAAGGCTTTCCTTACAGTTTTTATCCGCCTGAAAGACATTTGTAACTGATGCCCAAATTCAATATCAAATTCAAATTCAAATTCAAATCGTTTTATTCATTACAAGGTACATAAGTACATACATTTAATGAATTAATGTCACATTTGCCTTTTAACCTTTTGCTTTGATAAATTGATATAAAGATAAACTAATAACAATTTTTCCTAATCGATACGAATACTCGCCAACATCAGTACAGTACAGTACAGCCACGGTCTCAACTAATAAAGCCAGTCTGAGCTTCAACCTATTTCCGCGCGGACACAAAACATTTTGATCATAAACAAACAAAACTTCGAAAAATAATCAATCAACGTCTACCAAGTGTCATGGAGCGTTTTCAATCACAAAGTGGTAGTTTGCGCCGGTGTTTTGAACCTTCGATCGTGATTAAGCATCTTGTTCTTGTAACGAAAGATGGACACCCACGTAACACACATTAGTGTTTTCGATCTAGCGCGCGATGGGAATGTTCAACTTTCGGCGTGAACGGTGCTGCTAATTATAAACATACGAGTATGTTAAAATGCTACGTCAAAGTTACGTAACTAATATCGTGTCCTCATTATTATTGTTATATTTCATTATACCTACATAGTATATTTGCTATGTATACTAATAATATAAAGCTGAAGTTTGTTTGATTATTCGGTTGTTTCATTGTTTGAACGCGCTAATCTCAGGAAATATTGGTCCGATTTGAAAAATTATTTCAGTGTTAGATAGCTA
>DWQT01000368.1:0-24019 GCA_018244895.1 Myscelus amystis hages | reverse complement strand
CAACCTACCCACATACACACTAATATTTACTTTACCCCGCAAACAAGATTATAATGTAGTTTACATACATGACACACACACAGACATTATTCACACGACTTTAAGTGGATGAAACACGACTGGTTTGTAAGGACAGATATTTGGCACTCAGTCGACCTATGTACCCCGTTAGGGACCTGGTGTGATGGTTATGTATGTATGTATGTATGTATGTATGTACTTTTCTCCTAATGACAATTTAGGTTAAGGTTCACCGATCATACTGCCAGTGTTCGCAGTTCTTAGAGAACATAACTTCCTTTATCTCAAAAATCCATTAGAATCCAACTTTCACAAAAGCATCAACAATACATTTCATAATACTCCACAATTCCATCTATTGAGAGCTTTGGGTACTATTGTGACCGCAAATATCCTATTAAATTTCCGATACAAACATTATATGTGCCGCATTACATGAATGATAGACTACTTCGTTATAGTGAAATTGCCGTACCTCGTGATTCCCGAGGCTCTAAAGTCGTAGTCCTCGTCGAGGTTGACGTTGAAGATGGGGTCCAGGTCTACGAAAGACCTTTCGTTCATTGGCTTCAGCGCCTCGGCGATCGAGGGCGAAGATAGCCACTCGTCCAGTTTATTCGATTGTACCGTGTAGTAGATAATGCTCTGGAATGTACAACACATCATCAGCCCATGACCCTCCACTGCAGGAGACAGGCCTCCCTCAAGACACGCCACCACACAAGGTCCTCGACCTTTCGCATCAAACTGACTTATTATTTGTAGACACCGAAAATGTATCTGATTTTAATTAAATGAAATCCATGTCTATGAAAGTGAAGTCTACCAAGCCGCACTTGGCCAGCGTGGTGGAGTATGGCCTAAATCCCTCTCACTGTGAGAGGAGACTCGGTCCAGTAAAAAGGTAGCAAAAAAGAAATCAAATCGAAATACATTACATTCTGCACTGTTATGTTTATATTTAAAAAACACCCAAGACACCGATGTACCATTTAATAGTTTAAAAATAAAAAAAAGGCAAGAAAGGACGCAAAGTTAGATGGATACCTTGACGTAATAGGTGAGCAGCACTTTCCGGAAGTCGAACACCTGCAGCGTGGAGACCGCGCTGTTGTCGGTGACGGAGTAGCCCTCGAGCACGTAGCGCGCGGCCGCCAGCTGCCACGCCAGCCAGCGCAGCGCCCAGCACGCGCCCGGCGACAGCACGCGCCCGCCGCACCACCAGCGCCCGCCGCACACGCCCTCTGCACACAACGCGGCGCACTCATTACGCGCTCACCTACTCCAACTCCACATGCTTCTAATAACCATAGACGATCCTTGCACCGTAGTGGTTAAACTTTATGATCGTGCAACTAAATGGGATATCGGTGGGTTTTGAATCCAATCTATAAAACAGGACTTCCCAGGGAGGGGCGGAGATAAATCCTAGGGGGGCGAACGTAATATGCACGATTGTATTTCCAAAAAAAAAATATATATCAAGTAGGTAAATTTACTCTTCCTAATTGACATTCAATCGCTGAACCCATATTAAACCTAAAAATGTGTGTTTCTTATTTTTGTTGAAACTTACTTAGGGGCTGCACATGAAAATATTATTTTTGGCTATGGAGGAGGCACGGCGAAATAAAGGTTGGGAAACCCTGCTCTAAATCATATGTTATTATCATCATTATTTGGAAATCTTGTCCTACATATTATACTTAATAGAAAGTGTATTATATGATTAAGACAACAATAAAATATGTTTCGAAAAAATAATAATATAAGTTGCATGATGATATAAATTAATACTTTATAATATTAATATAAGTGATCATACTGACTTCAAAAGTATATGCATGTCACTACGAAAATCGCTTAGCTTTAGCGCTAGGTCCTTTACATGAAGTAAAATCGCCTTTGCATCATTAGCTGGTTACGATGCTTTGCATTGCGCACGCTTGCTATGAACATATTATTATTAAATTCAAATTCATATTGTTTTATTCAATATGCAGTAAATACATACACTCACTTCAGATCATGGTTTAAGTATCGTACTTCCGCTTTTTGCTAACTAACAAACTTCAAACTTCAAACGAACAATTTGAATCAAATGATTAATCATTGGTGGCTGATAAAACGGTGAAAGAAGAGAAAATCGCACCATTGCTCTCTTCGGGGCCCTCGGAAATAGCTTCAACCTCCCTCTGCTGGCAGTACGTCCCTCTGAACTCGAGCCCTCTCAGCTGGAACGACACCAGTCCGTTGCCCATCTCCACTATATGCACCAGACAGTTCAGGTAATCCGACGCCAAAACTGTGAAACGACAGTCAATGGAATGTTATCTTTCTATGGTGGTGATTTACACGTTGTCTACTAGATGGCGTTGGTATTAATGTTCTGAATCACGCTATTATAATAATATTTTTAAGAATTTGTATACAAGATGGCAGCTATGACTATATTATGGTAAAACCATTATATACATCACATTGTATTGAATACTTTACTCTCATTTCATTCACTATAACCATTATATATTTCAAAGCAATTGTTTGTTAATTAAAAGAACTTTATATGAAGAATGAAAGCTATATAAATCTTACCGAAGCAATCTCCCTGTTGGACCGCACCCCAACGACCCAGCATCAGATCACCGCAGAGGTAGTGTTGCAAGGAACGCGTTAGATGCTCGTAGAATATCGAATTCAGGTTGTTGTCATCTGCAAACATTAAGATTTAGTTATAACAAATAGCACAAATTCGAAAACAATAATTTACATAGATATTTTTGATCCAGACTACCATTTGCGAGTTCTTATGTAAGCCTGAGTAGTGTTGAAGCTTGGAAAAACTGAGGGTCACGATTTTATAATGAGTGGAGAAAAAAAGGAACTAAACACATATTTGTAGTTCTGAATTGTCAAGCACTTAAATTAAAAAATGGAAATCTATGGAGTCGAAACTATGAGTATAAAAAAAATCAAGGCTAATTGTTGACAGTATAGTGAAGGATAGAACTTTTGTGTACATACCCGCACCCAAGTTCCTTTCCAGCTGCGAAGACAGCCTTGTGTTGCTCTGGTCCACTCTCTTAGTATTGTAGTCGCGCTCCCAAAACTTGACGGGTCGCACGTACGACGTCATGAATATTGCGCTACCTGGAATGTATAGGAGAATATATAACTAATCGCTTTCTGTCCTGGTTGAGAATCGAACCCACATCCTCTGATTTAGCAGGCGATATCTCTAACCCATAAACCAAAAGGTCAGTTAAACATTAATCATTGAGTTTAACTTCAGTTTAACATTGGCTTAATTTTCTTATGATGACTCGGCCATAGGTTCTCAAAAGTATTTCCTGTATTACCTGCTTTGAGAATCAATTCTTTTCTAGTGTCCCCAGATACCACTTTATTCTAATTAAAATATACTCAGTCATTTCATCACCATCGACCCTCAAATTGTAATCAATCCGATTAGACCCTTTATCACCAAACCCAACTACTGTACTCCGACACTGTTAATTGTGTCACTTCCAAATTGATGCCTTTACATTAGAAATTCTGGTAAAATACGTGCTCACAGTACAGATCAGGTTAAAACAGGGTAAAGTCTAGTCGTAACCGGCCAGGAGTACCACACTACCCCGGGACGGACCCGCCCGGGGTGTACCGTAAATGCATTTCCTGACGTAAAAAGAAAAAAGGGTACCGAGCGCGGGCGTGAGCGGCGAGGAGAGCAGCGCGGAGACGGCCGCCTGCAGGAACAGCATGGCGGAGTGTGGCACTGAAAAGGGCTGGGCGAACGCGTGGAACGCGCTGCCCCACGTTATCTGCCACGGCGCGATGTACGTCACCACGAACTGGATCTGACAACACAAATGTGTATTCGTTGACTTCACACACCTCAGAAAAGCAGGTTTCCTCATAATCTCTTCCTTCACGGGTTTAGTGGGCGAGATATACTTATATTTTGGATTATACAACTTTGATAGATCAGAGGTGTGGTGATCAGACCAGACAAGACAGACACACAGAGTGGGTGATTGTAATTTTGTGCTGGCAATACTGATGCCACCGTCAATCACTAACCTTTAGCAGGAACTCGTACACTTTGCTGAATATGATCGCGGTCACGAAGTAGTCGACCAGGAATGTCTCCGACACCTTCTGGCTGTTGAGGTCCCGCTGGAACAGCAGGACCGCGAACACCACTATCAGGTACTGGCTGTCCGGTTCCGAGTATGCGTTCCTCAAACCTGCAAAGCGATTAAGTGTTTAAGTAAAATATAAAGGCTTACTTGCAAGTTAAGGAATAGTCTTTATGCATGCTTCAACCATCTTAGATGCATCTAATTCTAAGTTTTGCAGTACTGAACTCTTGCTAATAATTAATAATGTCACTATACTGCAAATATAGAAAAGGAATGATATTTTCATGTAAAGAGAGACAGATATAACATGGCTATTTATAAATTCAGTTACGATTATTACTAACTTCACGAACATATAAACTTAGGAATATGCATCCCACTGATATACCAGAAAGTACATGTGATAGAGTTCCTCAGATGATTGTGTAATAATTACTTAATAATAAGCAATGATTTCAATTATAAGTGCATCACCTAAGTTTGTACGTCATAAAAGGAAAAATATGGATTGAACGTAAAATACTGTAACATCTAACATCTAATAATACTATAACAAGTGTACCCCTACTTGTGCAAATAAACGCCTTGTAAAGACCGATCAACAGATGGCACTGTTACCAATAATAAGAGTCAGTGAGACATTTGAGTGTTGGTAATATGGGTTGAACTAACAATACTATAACATCTTTAAATGTAACGATAAACATAATATGTACAAAGAAACGTCATTGTCACAACCTATCAACAGATGGCGCTGTCCAATCAATATTAATGACAGGTGGGTACATGTGGCGTGTACGAACATTTCAATGCACAGACGCAGATGATGAGCGCGCCGACGGCGTCGCCGTACTTGTCGGCGATGGCGGGCGCGTCCTGCGCGGTGGCGGCGACCACCACCGCCGGGTACAGCACGTTGCGCTCCAGGAAGCACAGGTACACAAATATCTGGACACCAACACATATGCTTAGTATATGGCAACGACTACGGCTTTGATCTCCATACCAAATATTTATGTTGCGAACACATGTCTTGTTTCCGTGTCTTATACAGTTTGTCTATGTTTATCAGCTATTTGGTCTAGTTTCCGATAAGTGGCCCCAGGCATGAACTTCTATTGACAAATTATTTGTATTATAAATGGCAAAACAAAATTAAAATTGCATAGCGTCCCTATCGTGCGCAAAAGGAACTAAGTTTTTGTTTTTCTATCGACGAGTTAATGTAAATCTAAATATGATTGCCGCGTTTTGTATAAAATGTGCCAGCACGAAACCCAACTGATGTATTCTAACACTGTCAATTCTGTCCCTTGCATTTTGAAGTCTCGATACCTTTCATTAGAAACTCTGGTAGAGCTCGTGCTGGCATTATAGCAGATGGCTGTGTGTGAGGGTGACCCACGATACTAACACCTCTCTATACAATCACGCTATACAAATATACAAATCACAATTGAAATATCTCATATACGAGAAAACATTTGGCAAACTGTTCTCTACCTTTTCGAAGCACATGAGTTTCGCGGGCTCAGTGACCTCGAACTGGGCGTGCTCGTGCTGCTTCAGCACGGGCCCGGCGAGGCACAGCCAGGGCTGCTGCTTGCGGAGCTGCGGGATGATGTAGTGGAGCACCCAGCCGAGTATCCCGGATATTATCCACAGAGCCTTGGGAGAAAGATGAGCAAACGGTTAACATTGAAACAAAGCAGCAGTGATAGACTAGTTTTTTGAAATTCAGCCTCTCACGCCGAGGTGTCTGGGTTCGATCCTGCCTACCAGTCTTTTAACCAATAACACGAAATAACCAACATGAGTGCAAACATTTGGCCAAGATTCTTTCTGCTAGTTTCAGGAGTAACATTGATTTCAATTGTTAAAGTATAACTAATAACCTCAATTCATTCAACGGCACTGGAAATTGATGACGAAAAATTAAGTTAATGAGTAAAAGTATGCGTCTTTTAAGACAATTACGTAAGGTCTTTCTTACTTACCGTATTAAGTTGCGGTCTGAGGGTCGTAAACACGGTAGTGCAGTGCAGTGCGAACACGAAAAGACCGAGGAAGGTGCAAACTATGAGATCATTCTTAAGCCTCCCGTTCACAGTCTCCTGCAACTTCTTTGGCAACGGATCCTCCATATCCTCATCAGACTTATCTGAATTATCTTTATTAGTGTTAGAGTTCATTGTATTAGAATCCCGGCTCTTATCTTCGTTGTCGTTTTGCTCCGCTTTCAAAGACGACGTGGAATTCATTGTGTCCCCGCGAGGGTCCAGCTTCAACGAACTAATGCTCGACGTTTGCGACCGCTTCTGCGTCTTCGCAATATTCGTCTCCGAGCTGAAGTTAATCTTCGACGCCGAACTGCCAATGGAGTTTTGCTTCGAGATATTGCTCTCGGAATTGTTCTTCTTGTCCTCCGATAGAGTATTGGGGTCGGTCTTTTCTGTATCTGGAGCGCATTCCTGATTGTGGACTACGTACAAGTCCGGCGGTAGCAAATGCTTTTTTATCAGGTTCCATATCAACGTATAATCGCTGGCGCTTCTGCTAAGATGATACGCGATGGGAACCAGCATGCCACAGAAGATCGAGAACAGTATGTTGTGTTTC
The DNA here is from genome assembly GCA_018244895.1 of Myscelus amystis hages. NCBI lineage: Eukaryota > Metazoa > Arthropoda > Insecta > Lepidoptera > Hesperiidae > Myscelus > Myscelus amystis. The sequence goes on along the minus strand of DWQT01000368.1, from coordinate 17,234 downwards.
TGGTGTTGGGACTTTTTCCCCTCAATCAAACCGCTATAAGCGAACCCGTATAACGCCCCGACCGCCGCTATGGACCGCACCACACAGTACACAGCCGCGCTCAAACTGCTCGTTGCATTCCCACCGAACACGTGCATATCGATCTGTTCCAACAGGTACATGAGGAACGTATTCACTTGTGGAAACAGTCCTAAACTGAACGCCAGTGGAAAAAACAGTAAGAACTTCGAGAGGATTTCCTGGATGACGTATAAAAAGTCCCGTTCATGCATTTCGAATCCGTATATCGTCATTGGTTTCGTCTCGTCGACGCTGCGTGTGCTTCTCGAGTGCGAGTCTTCCACTGGAGCGTAGTGTTCGAGCTGACTGTGAACGGTCCACAGTATTGCCGAACATAAACAGAAGTACACTGAACGCGAGAAAACCACCATTTTATTAAAACCGTGCACAGGCGACGCGGAATCTGGCTGGACGCTTTTCAGAAGCGAATACTGACTGCCGGCCATTATGAAACAGAACCAGAAAGCGTAGATGTCGCGGTAAAAGCCCAAGTTCAGCACCATCGAGCCCAGTACCGCCACAGACACGGCCAGCAGTATCGATACAAACGTCTCTTTGAACGTCAAGTTTCTATCGAAAAGCGCCATCAGCTTTAGTCTGTCCATCGTGACTTTGACCTCGAAACACTTCGATAACTTAAATTTGTAATAGCTCTTCTGTTTTGGTTGGTTTGCCTTTTCGATCTTGTGCAGCAGTTTGGAGAATTTATTCCTAATATTTATCTCCATACTCTCCTCCCCTATTGAGGGCATTAAGCTTGGCATTTGGACTGAGGTGGTCTCCGCCTGCTGTTGCTGTTGCTGCTGTTGTTGCGCTTGCTGCTGGGCTCGTTGCTGGTTCATTAGGAAGTTGATATGCATGCTAGGTAGACCCATTCTGGATTGGCGTTCCGCTTCGATTTGCTCCAGCAAACTGTCCGTGACATACGCGACGGGAGATCTCGGTTGATCCGTGTGTGTCCCAGTCCCACCGTCAAACACGTAGAACCGTTTATTCGAGGAGTTCGTATTTATAGGCACAACGGCTGATACGTTGTTGTTACTGGACAACAGTGGATTGTTGCTGCCTTGGTTCGACGAGCTGTGATCAATGCTGTCTCCACGTTTGGACTTAGTAATACTTTCGCTATTACCGGCCTCCGATTCTAAAGATCCGCAGCTACCTTCACCGGCCGTTTCTTGGGAGTTATCCAGGTTATCGCACGGTTTCACCCTGTTACATCGACTGTGGTCTTCTTTGTCTTGCAAGGAAGGGATCGGTTGAGCCTGAGCTCTGCCAGAACTGTTCTTGTCGAAGGTGTAAGACATCCAGTTACCATACTCGTCCATGAAACAATGTATCGCGCCGTCGCTCGTGTCGTCAAACGATGTGGCGAAATGAACGTTGCTGGAACTGCTAGCGGCTTCTGGGTTTGCTGGTTTCTCTTTCTTCTCCGAGTTGCTTTGCAGCGCTGGATTGTTCCGTTGTCGCGTAGAACGTTTGATCTTCCTCACTCTGTTACGATGGTTTCTGTCCATCAGGGGGCGAAGCCGTTGTCCTTCTTCCACATAGTGGAGCAGTTCCGGCGGTGCGTTATCTAGCACACAACAAGGCATGAAATCCACTCTTGAATTTAAGAACGCCGCTAACAAAGGCATAGAGGTTGGAAGTAGGGTGTTAGTGGACGTTTGAGCAACTTCTTCTATCGAACGCTTTCTTGCTTTGTGTACGCTATCTCTCTCTCCGCGCACGCTCTGTCTGTGGCTTCGCGGTCTTTCCTCTCTATTCGGCGGCGGCATCACGACTGTGTTAGCGTTAGTCGCAGCGAACAGACACTCCAATCCTTGAACCAATGCGGCTTGCGCTTCGACGGCATCCATAAATGTGCGATCATCATTTTGATTTTCATCTATGTCTTTTCTAGACTCTCTCTTCTTGTTCTCCTTTTGGGACGAAGCCCGTGAACGCGCTAAGTTTTTTATCTGCTTTGGTATAGCGCCCAGGTTTCTTGGAACGTTGGTCGAGCACTCGCCGAGGGCATTGGTAAGTTTATGTCGTAGGAGTTCCTGTGGATTTATGCATATGATTTCATCTATTTCTTCTTTGCAGTCATTTGCCGATCTTTTAGTGAGCCCACCATCTTCGAAGAGCCAATCTAAACTGTACACGCTCCTTTCATCTGTACTTTTACTGTCGCATGTTAACTGAGATTCTTCAGTTTCTGGCGCGCGGTTTTTGTGATACTTACACGTGACTTCGTGCTCTGGCCTTTCTAAATTCGTATCACTACTACTGCTAGAATTAGATATATTGTGGTCCCACAGTTTCTTTTCGACGGGTTTCTTCTCTTCCGCCTTCTTTTCAGAATCGGGATTATCATTTGATTCTAAGCTAGATTTTTCTATAAGCAAATCTTTCGAGCTGGCACTGGCTTTGTCGATGTAGTCGCCATTTTTATTATACCTACAATCACACGAATGTACATGTCTGTCAGACCTCTTTCCTTCGTAATGCACATCATTTTTGGTTATTTTTTTCAGTCTTACGTATTTCGATTTGTCATTTGGGCAATCTGGCGCGTGCCTCGGCATCACGTGACGGTCGCAACAGTGTTTCTTACAATCGTGAGGATTCTTCGTACGAACTATACGCACTTCCGCGGGACGGTCCAGCAGAGGCGACCTCGAGCCATTGTTTTCGTAGTCGGAGTCGCTCGAGCGCATGGCGGGCGAGTGTTCGGCGTCCCAATCGAAACCTCGAAATTGTTTCTCATCCTCATATTCGCTGTAGCTTTCGCCGCTCGAATCCAAATCAGTTTCTTTCTGAGATGTCTGCATTTCATCGGATATTTCCGCTATAGGATACACGATTTCCGAACCATATGTCAAATATGGATAGCTGCAACCCTCGCCCGATTCATTTTTTGGATACAAATTTAGGTGCGGCCCGCGAGTCAAACTCTTACTCGGCGGGGGGATGACAGCACTTTTTGGATTCTTCAGCATTTGGCCGCCTATCGTTTCCGCGCTGTTAGGGTGAGGCGATAAATTCGATACACTAGGAGGTGGGCAGCCAATTTCTAAGGCGGCACTTTTAATTCGTCTTACGCCCGGGCTCTTGCCCTGCTTCTTCTCAACATCACCAGACGGCACCTCGGCCATCATATACTCGCCTAACTCGACGCTGGCAAAAAACCCAGTGTCTGCGTTATTCGAATGCCTTCTCATGTGCGAAACTAATTGCGCTGTTGAATTAAGAAGCGGCAACTGTATAGTTGACATGGTGGAATTGGAGTTTCTTCGCATATTGGACGACTGTGCGGTGGCAAGGGCCATGGCAGACTTCGTGCAGCTCTCGTCCGGATAGTTCGTGTACCGTCGCCGATGAGTCGTGCGTTTCTTCGGCGACGGTGGCCCCACGCTGGGTTCCGAATTATCTGGCGAATCAAAGCTGAGCTGACGAGCGACTTTTGAAAGTTTTGACTGGTACGGCTCCCCGGCCGCTTCGCTGGCGTCTAAATATAGCCATTCCTTAAAAAAATCCCTGTTACTTGAGCCGCGTCGGTGGGGGCATTCGTGGTACCGTCGGCTAACTTTAGCGAATGGACCCTCATCGGTCAACATGTGCATAGGTATATTGCTATCTACCCTTGGATTTCTAGACGCTTCTTCGACTATCAGTTCGTCGATTCTGCCATGACCTCGCCTAACTTTCGGCCTGTGATCTCGCTTAACGAAAGGTCTGGATCGACTTCTATTAGTTGGACGGGGTTTGGAAGGCCCTGGTTCTTCAGCGGGCTGAGCCACACAGAGGTCTGATTTAGTGGTGGCCACGGCTTCTGGTTGCTTTGCAGACGTAGCACTGTCTTCTATACTGGATTCTGAACTATTCTTTCGATGCACATCTACCTTCAGATCTGAAACAAATTTTAATATATCATTATTTTGTCGGTACCTTTGAGCACCATGCATTTTTACGTATTAGCTAGTTTTGGTTCAATTTTTTATATGTAAATAAACAGATAACTGCTACCTATAGTGCTGTTGTTAGGCTTGTGATACTCCAGCGATGTGACGGAGTCATTGTCGCTTGTTGCCGTCGCTCCACAACCGAGCCTTAGCATTTGCATCTCCATGCCTTCCTCTGGCCTATAGAAAACCAATTTTAATTATAATACATACATAAATAAACTAAACAGACATGTAGATGTGGTGAAGAAAACTCATTATCAGAAAATGATTACAATATGGTAGCATAGCAGTGGCGGACTGAGGTGGTCCTCCCCATTACTCTGGTCTAGGGGAACCTCCAAATATGTCCAGTTTCGTAGACTTTCAGGACTGAGGACCTCATTGAACTATGTCGCCCCGGGCCTCTGGCGGGGTTAGTCCGCCAGTGTATAATAGCAAAGTGTGTGCACTTACACTGCAGTTTCATTGGAGTTGGCATTGTCGCTGGGCTGCACAATGATGCACTCATTGTTGTCGTACATGTGGTGCAGGCCGTGGTTGAGCAGCTTCAGGCATGTGAAGAGCAAGGCGACGAGGGCGCAGTATATCAGCCATCCGAGACTCGCTGGCGGGAAGTACTGAAATGATATGTTGTTGTATTTGAATAAATAGACATCTATTACTGTTCAAATGAGCCTTACAACTCAAGGTGCATAGACTTGCAAAGGTTGACGGCAGCAAAACTGAAATTCAACTGAAAAAAAACCTGAAAGATAGTCAATTAATGACACTATTATCTTGTAATAGAGATAATCAAAACCTATGCATGTTATTAAGCTTTCAAACAGTTTAGGAAATATCTCTTGGTTTGTGTGTATAGGTATTTGTATTGGTCCCAAACACCCACAATGCAAAGGGTCACGAATGCCTTTATTTCAAGTTGGCAACAATAAAAGTAAATAAGGTAAGGTAACGTAAAAGAGGTAACTTAGATAAGCGCGTTATTTTTATTTCATTTTACATTATTCTTTTACAGAATTCTCAACACCTTAATATGAATTTCTAAGTTCCATAAATCTGGTGTAGACATGTGTTTAATAAATACACAAGTGATGCATTACAAACAATGCATAGATAACAAAGTGCACTATAATCACTATATGAAGTTGTCGAGGAAAACCAAGACTGTCCTATCACAACCAAATAGGTCAGATGCTTGCTGACGAGGGAGTCGAGAGTCTCTGAAACCGGTGTGTGCATGAAGAGAGTGATGGATGTGGATGAAGCACGACAGGTTTGTAAGGACAGAAATATTTGGCACTTGGTGCTTTCTGCCTACCCCGTTGGGCACCTGGCGTGATGGTTATGTATGTATGTATGTATATATATGAAGTTGTATCTACATAAAGTTTTCCTTCTGATTATCGTTTCTTGAATTGAAAAGACCCAATAAAGAGTTGACGCACTGCATCGCAACTGTGATGTGAAACAATTAAAATCAATTGAAGACCAATTGCAATTCTTGTCTATATTTAGACATGGACAGGATTGAAGCGACAGCTGTTAAAATATAATCAATTTGGCATTTTCAAAAGGAATGAAAAGACCAAATTGCAATGTATGTGTATAATATATATGTGTGTAATCTATATATATATTTTATAAGAGATTTACAGCGACATATTGACTCATCACAATATCTCTGGAAGCAGAAGACCTAGAGACTTGAAATTTGGCAGGAATATTCCTTTGGGCGAGTAGAGGTCGGCTAAGATCGGATTTTACGAAATTCCACCTGTATTTGAGATTGAGGGGGTGTTCAGTATAATCTATATAGTAAAGCAATGTTTGCCGGGTCAGCTAGTGTATAATATATGTGTGTAAAATAAACAGAGAATATTCAGACTCTTATAATCTAACAGCACCTACATTACATTATTTCATGTAGTACCTAAATTAATAGGAAACTGTGAGAAAATCGTAAACATCTCAATGTTCACTAAACAATAATGAAAATAGGTGAACTACTTCATTTAATGCTTTTTAGTTAGTCTCACTATTATTATATGAATAGTGATATTTACATTTCCGATTACTGTATTATTGTTATTTCGAAAATTAAGTACATTGAAAAAGAACGAAGTAATCTTAACTAAACGCTTACATTATACAGGTAAATATTAACAATTTAAGAAAACCACTAAGGGCATTGACCACAAGGTGTTAGTCATAAATCACTGAAAATACAACAACTTTTTACAATGGTGTGACCCCATTCTGAGCCTGCACTGTCACGTGATTCAATGTTGACCACTCACCAAATAGATAGAAAAAGGTAGACATAGCAGAAATAACCAGATGTACAGGTGCACGGTGTTGCAAAACAAATTCTGATGCGGATCGTAGAACCAGCCTCCTGTCAATGATGCCCAAACACCCTGACGCAATATCTCTAAAGTCTGCGAACCCATTGTCTATACTATGTCCACATTTCCGCATTTAATCCACACACCACTCATATAAAACACTCGATAACACATTCGGATACATAATTCACTTCAACGAATGTCTTGTAATTTTACCGTCATTACTGCCATTTTGGATGACAATGTACACACGAAAACAAACCCTATAGACATCGATTAGGGTGTGAATGTATCGGATTTGACTATTAATAACCTCTTACGAATACCACTTGTAGGAAATATTTAATTTCACCTACATACTACGGAGCTAGATAATCACATTGCAAATAATTAATAGAAACAACACTCCATAAATTGCCAATTTGACAACTTTACAAGGTGTTAGCAGTGTTGCCACAAGAACATAATATTTTTTTTCTTGTGTGAATAGTGATGTTTTACTTTGCAGCAAAACCGATAAATGTGAAAATTGTAGTTTGCTACATGTAAATAATCTGTGCATATCGTTTATCATTCATTGGTCGAGGAATGTCATGTAGTACGGAGGCGCAAATTTTTGTTATTTTTAAATTAAGCCTCTCGCTAAAATTGAAACAGTATTACGCGAACGCTTATTGGGCGACTATATTGAGACTGTTTAGTGCTGTGTGAATTGGTGTTTTGAACAATATTTAAATTAAATACATAAAAATGGGCGATATTGAGAAATTTTTTAAACAAGCTGCTATGCAAATTGGAGCTGGTGGTAGTGCTGGTTTTGTGGAAGTGTGTATCATGCATCCCCTGGATCTTGTTAAAACGAGACTACAAATACAAGCTACAGTGAGATCTTCAGCTACAATCTCCGATCCACACTACTACAATGGAATAGTAGATTGTATGAGAAAAATGTATAAGTTTGAAGGCTTAACGTCTTTCTGGAAGGGAATATTACCACCGATATTGGCGGAGACACCGAAGAGAGCTGTGAAATTTGCGACATTCGAGCAATACAAAAAGTTATTCATGTTTGGTTCCAGCACACCGACGCCTTTAGTGAGAAACAATTTTTTTTCATACTTATTTTTGTGCTAAATGTTTGGATAAATGTATACACTTAACACGATAAATAAACATAATACTGTTAGGTAAGTAACCATTAGTTAGGCTCTATAATCTAATTTATCAGTTGCGGAGTATAAACAAGTAAAACCTGTTTACAGAGTGCGGCTGATAAGAGCGTACATTAAACATTAATATTACTGACATGATTTTGTACTAAAACGGTTCAATATGATGAAAAATACTGTAAATGTTAGGAGTGACATAGTGGCTAGATTTCCGCTTGTACCTCAGTCGTGCTGTTAACCTGATTGCTCCACTTGGCTAGCGTGGATAGACTTTGGCCTTAAACTTTCTCGTTCTCAGATTAGATCCATTGCGGAATTGGGTTGGCGTAATAGGCTTAGCTATTACACTCTACTTTAGCCATTTAGGTTTCATGTTTTACACCACCAAGGTCACTAAGCACCATTAGTAATGTTTTATCGTCACTTTATCGGCGACAGATGTAATAAGAGTATTTGGTAATAGCAGTAATAGGTAGATGTTGTTTGTCTTGGTCTATATATGTACACACAGACACAACAAAGGAGCATTGAGAATTGGGAAAGAGTACAAAGACTCACGTATTCGAAATTCAAATATCTTCCAGTGCACCCCTAAGTGGACAATGATAAAATTATTATTTATTTATTATTTATTTATTTATTCAAGAAGTATTATTTGTAAGGTTACAGTTGTGCACCAATTCTTACAAAGTAACAAACACAAATAAATATATGAATCCTACGTACTACTAAATAATAACAATAATGAAATGAATCATAGAAATAACAATCAATAAATTAATTATAAAATATTAAAATAAAAATAAAAATAAAAATAATTTAATATGTAGACATACATAATAATTATGCTAGCTGTAATAAATTATGTAGCTGTAAAGCTAGTATACATACATAATAATTATGTATGTATACTAGCTTTTGCCCCCGATATCGCGCGCGTTAAATTCGAAATAATACAATTCCCCTTTCCCTATACCGTGAAAAATTCCTGCTATTTTAGGAATATCTAAATTCATATACTACATTTTTACTTATTACCATTAAGAAATTCGAAATTGCAACGCGTGCGAAACCTCGGACAAAAGCAAGTTATACATATAAACCTTCCTGTTGAATCACTCTATCTATTAAAAAATACCGCATGAAAATCCGTTGCGTGGTTTTAAAGATCCACGCATACATAGGAACAGGAAGCGGAAAGCGACTTTGTTTTATACTATGTAAAGAAGATGTATTTATGTATGGATATGTTAACAATGTACATTGCAAGCAATACAATGTATGTTTCAGACGTTCTCGCTGGCTGGTCTCGGCGCGGGCGTCACCGAGGCGATCCTGGTGAATCCTTTCGAGGTGGTCAAGGTGACTCTGCAGTCCAACAAGGCGCTGGCGGCGCAGGTGCCGAGCACGTGGTCGGTGACCAGGCAGATCGTGCGCGAGAGCGGGCTCGGCTCGCGCGGTCTCAACAAGGGTCTCTCGGCCACTGTCGCAAGGAACGGCGTCTTCAACATGGTCTACTTCGGCTTCTACCACAGCGTGAAGGGATACGTTCCCGAGTATGAGGTGAGTTGACATTGAGGGAGATGGAGATAGAGAAGTGATAGAGACTATTGGTGATAGCGTGAATCCTGCCTATACTTATAACGTGTCTAATTTATTGCCTGAGTCTGATTTACCAAATGAATATATATATGTAAACATGGAAACTATACCAAAATAACATTTTTTACAATTCTTGTGTCAGTCTGTTTGTTCCGGCTAAACTCTGGAACGGCAGGACCGATTTTGACGGGACTTTCACTGGCAGATAGATAGCTGGTGTGATAACGAGTAAATTAGGTTGCTTTTATTTTAATACACTGACTCTGACTGAGGCTGACTCGGCGAACTTCGTGTCGACAAAATAAATTCTCGTTATTCCAATGTAAATCCCGATCCCTCGGGAACTCCGAGATAAAAAGTAGCCTATGCGTTATCGGTCTTCAGCTACCAACGTACCAAATTTCATCGTAATCGGTTCTGTAGTATTTGCGTGAAAGAGTAACAAACATCCAATACATACATAAGTACTCATAAACTTTCGCATTTATAATATTAAGTAGGATAAGTGGGATTTGAGAGGAAACGTGGCTCCAGCATTGGACCAATAAGAGTTGGAAAAATAAACGAATTGTCCAAATAGTCAGTATTGGTATACGTTTATCATTTATTTACCCTCCCAATGTAAAGATGAATCTTATCACGCCGATAACGAAAATAAGAGTAGTTTAGATTCGTCAAGTGTTTAAAATCGCCGATAACAATACTTTACAACACGCAGTGATAAAGTGGCAATAATAATAATAATATACCCTCACGCCAGCTTCCTCATAGTGTAGGTAGATAGCAAAAATGACAAATATGTGAAAAATTACACACATAAATATCTATGTATAATCGTACAGTAAGGCAGAATAAATACACGTGCTCTGTGAGACATCTGGTGCGGGAATCGAACCCACGACCCACGGCTCAGACCTTCGAGTCATTAATTACTCGGAATATTGTTTACCCACAAGAATATCTTATATATCTCGCTAGATATAAGTTATCTATCGGAGTGCCAATAATGATTCATTTCATGGTAATGATTAATTTCTTCAAAGTGAATTGGAAAATTTCTAATAACGAGAATGTACTTGAATCATCAGCTGATTTATCTCAATACTCATACACTATACATTTTAGGGCCGGCGAGAATCTTGATTGATTTAGAATCTAGTGAGAATCACGTCAGAATCATTGGTCCTGTCTACCCCTGTAGTGAATAGGCGTGACAATATGTTTATATAAATGTATCTATGTACGTACGACATAATATAAAATTCTTTGTATTTTGTCTATGAAACGAATTATACAAGTCGTATCTATTAACCAAAATTATTGGCACAAAGTACGGTTTTTATTTTATTTTTATTGCAAAAGCGCACGCTACTGGCAGATCACCCACTTGATAGTAAGTGGTCACCGTCGCCTATGGATTCTTGCAATATCAAAGGAGGTAGCAGTGCGTTGTAGGTATATCTTGAAGCAACCTCTTAACAGACGAAGACAGACATGAAGGTAATGACGGAGACAGAGACAGAAACAGAGACGAAAACAAAGACAGAGAGAGTCAAAGACATTTATTTGCACAAATGTAGGTACGTGTACATGTAAATATTTAAAGATTTCACTCAATTATCAGTTGAAATCATACTTTGCTTTTTACGGCGTACGAATTAAAGAATTACAATTAGAGTGTAATTATCATTACAACAATATCTACACTAAAACAAACATACACTTAATTTAGTTATTTAAAATCGACGCAAAACCGTTAGTTTAGTAGCCAGTAATATACATAACATTATGTCCATCAACATTTTAGTACACCTAATATCCAGTATTGCGAATCTCACATCGAAATTGTAGTACCCACACCCGGGCTTTACATTATGTACGTTAAACGTACACTTGCAAAGACAAAGACAAAGGCAAAGACGTTCATTTGCACAAATATACCCATATATTACCATTTAAAGACGTTACAAATTTATTGGTACAATCCATATTTTGCCTTTATGGCGTACAAATGAGTGAGATAACGCTATTAATTCAACAGGATCCGTTCTTGGAGTTCGGGCGCAAAGTGGTGATAGGATTCACGTCGGGCACCCTCGGCTCGTGCATCAACATACCGTTCGACGTGGCCAAGAGCCGCATCCAGGGCCCGCAGCCGGTGCCCGGCGCGGTCAAGTACAGCTCCACGTCGGGCGCCATCATGCTCGTGTACCGGGAGGAAGGGTGAGCTGGTCATCAAGGGGCGGGCACTCCATAATATCACGCGCAGTCCTCCTGTCGCGCCGTGATCCTATGCACTGGGTTTTCGGGATAAATAGCCCGTATTTTGACGTAATATCTCCTCTATCGTTCACTGAATAATCCACCTATATTTTGCCATATAGCACGCTTTATCGTTCACTAAAAGTTTCATTAAAATAGGTTCAGCCGTTCCCGAGATTAGACCGCGCAAAATAGACGTGGGTTTTCGGAATATGTAGCTTATAATATTTATGTCCCCCTATAACCCTTCCCCTATCTGTCACTGAAAGTTTCATTGAAATCGGTTCAGCCATTTCCGAGATTAGCCCAGACTAAAAAGTCGTGGATTTTCCCTTCCCCTATCTGTCACCGAAAGCTTCATTACAATAGGTTCAGCTGTTCCCGAGATGGGTTTCCCGAAAAAAGCCATGGGTTTTCGGAATAAATAGCCCATAATATGTTCCCCAATAACATGCTCTATGGTTCACTGAAAGTTTCATTGAAATTGGTTCAGCCGTTCCGGAGATTAACCCAGACCAAAAAGCCAGACTGTCCAGGAGAATACCACACACGCGTATCCGATTCCAATAATACAACACGAGGGCATAGGTGGGACTTGACATTTGAGTGTACTTTATAAATAAGTATCATTGATTAGATGTTTTTTTTTTCTGTTATTCCACAATTATCTATGCAATAGCCGTGTTAGAATACATTTGGCATAACGCCAGAATCATACCAGGGTATTCGAAGGTACTGGAATAAAATCACATTGCTACGTTTTCAGTTGCACAAGACTACAGAAGTATGATTTATGTTTTATTGTAATACAATACATACATACACAACCATCACGCCAGGTCCCTACCGGGGTAGGCAGGGCGCCCCGAGCGCCAAATGTCACCGTCCTGACAAACCTGTCGTGCTTCGTCCACATCCATCAGTCTCTTCTTGCACACGCCGGTTTCGGAGACTCTTGACTCCGCCGTCGGCAAGTGTCCGACCTATTTGGTCGTGGTAGGTCAGTCTTGATGTCCCTCGGCTACGTCAATCAACACTCGCGTTGTAGGTATATCTGCTTTGTCGTTCTGTCATCATTCAAACTTTCCACGCCGCCGAACCATCGGAGCATTCCCTTTCTCATTTGTGACTGGAAAATACTTCTTTTCTGATTACAATGAACGCGTATAATTAAATATAATACTTATAGTATATGTATATCGCTATAAATACATCTTCGTGATATTGACCGCGGTTCCTCTTGTATTTTCCTTTCCCGCTGCTGAGAATATGATTTTTTTTTACTGGACATGTGCCAACGATTCCACATCATAATGGCCTGTTTTATGCAAAAGATATAAATAGTATCAATTCACGGAATGAATTTGCAATGTGTTGCACACGTGCGATGGAGCGAAGTGCAGTGGGAATTGACCTTTTTGTTTCAATTACAATTTGGTATTGCTAATTGTCTATGATTTCGTGCTTTTCCATTGTATTACGCGATGTTCCAAATTTAAAAACATGTTTTTTATCGGGGTTAAAAAGATCATAATTTGATTTTCTCTATAAATTTTCCTCATGGTTCCTTATTGTGATACGTCGCAATGCTATTTTTATCGATGATTAGCCAATTAGTGTTGTATGAATGAGTTGTTGGTATTAATCTATTAATGTAGACCGTACTACTAACGTTAATTATAATGGTAGCACATGTTTACGAACGAACATCTTATGTAAAGTTGATGTATCACCAATATAGGTGATTCAAAACAAAGTACTTGTAGTAAATGATAAATAGACTTTGTAATCTATGGAAGAAAAAATCGCATATCATCGAAATAGAACCCAAATGCTTGTTTATTGAGTATCTATAAATTCAGTCTTTATTTTTTTTTATCTGTTATCCGTTATTCAAATATTGGTGAGTAACAAAACACATCTACCGATCATCCTACGGGCACTTTAAAACAACATTCCAATGTGATTGCTAATAGGCTTTTCATAGTCTTATAAGTACATTTTTTTTAATTCGCCGATGGATAATACTCTTGAGTCGACATAAAGATAGTGCTTATATTATTGTATCAAACAGGGCAAATCAATACAGATTATTCCATTGTTCGCGTGTAAAGCGAGTTATTTGAACGATCCATTGTCTCCCATCAGATTCCGCGCGCTCTACAAAGGTTTGCTGCCAAAGGTGCTCCGACTGGGGCCGGGCGGCGCCATCATGCTGGTGGTCTACGACTACGTGTATCATTTCTTGGAGAACAAATTCGCCGACACCAACTGATCAACGAAATCATTACTTATACAAAATACGGCAAATTAAACATTGGAACATGAAACAGATAGCCGTCCATAAGAAATGTATTGTAAACAGACTTTTATTATCTGTATCTGTATCTGTATTTGTAGAATTTTATTATCTGTATTTGTACAATGCTGTACACAGTTTATTGTTTATGGTAACAAATAACCATTAATATACAAGACTTTGTTGTATAAGAATACGATTTTTGCATTGACGCGTGTAAATCTGTTTGATTGTTAGCATATTGTAAATACTTTTGCTTTTCTGTAAATAATGTACATCATATATATTGAGAATATTGTTATTCGTAAATGTCATCAGATTACCAATTATTATGCATTTATTAATAGATCTTTTAATTTTAACTATGTTGTCTTAATAGAAATGGCAATAAGTAATATTTTTATTGAAAGAACTTTATTGTTATATAATGTAGTACTTTGTAAAATGAATATTTAATACTTTTAATAACAGAATTTATTATTAAGGTTTCAGAAGAAGATATATTTATGATATTTATGTTCAAATTAACAGTGAAAATATATTTTATTTGTAATATAAGATGTATTTATAAGTTAACGCGTGTTTTAATTCTAGCGGTTGATTAGTATGAACACAAATAACAACACAGACAAAGTGTGGCATTGGACTTTGAGCCATGTTTAAATTTTGAACATTGGATCTTTGTTTCCAATTTTAGCGCACAAACATGACGAAATCTACAAGTTTTCACATTTTTTTACGTAAAAGAATGTTAATCCCATTACATTACACTCTTCACTACATTTTTTATATTCAGCAGTATGTGCTGTTTAACTCGGCAAACATATTATTTGCAGTAATAGCATAGTTGACTTTGTAGATAGTTTGATAAATATATAAAACATATTCGAAACCAAATGAGACCTTCAACCGTTTGGATAATTTTATTCTATATAGACAAATATATGGTGGCACAAACAGCAATTAACTACTTTAAGAAGTACTTTAGAGTCGTAAATATTCTTAGTTCAGATCTTTTAAACAAGGTGATTTGTTATAAGAAGAAATGATTGATGATTTTTTTTACTGAATAAAATTTTTTTCTTCATTGTAAATATATTTGAATCTTAATTCTAAAATGGTACCAGATTTACGTAGCATCCAGATTTTTTTGAGTACCAGTACAGTACCAATATGCCTATTCAATTTATTACCGGTTTTTGAAAGAACATCACTAGTTGTTATTGATGATGTGATGCGACAAAGTTGTATGCTGTGTTCGTCCTCCATGTTATATTACCGTCCGAGATGGAACCGTGGCATACTAAAGAAACTTTGTAAATTCAATGGAAACATAAACATTTTGACTTAAAACTTTATTTAATATATAAAAATATCGCGATTTCTTTTAAGTCTATATGTAAGGTAACGTAAAATTCACAAGAAAAGTACTTGTGAAACAAATAAATCATGTCAATGTTTTATTAAACTATACGGTACTTTTATTTTGCAACATTTGGGTTTCAGATAATCAATACTTGTCTGAATCGGTGACCGCACGAGCGATATAATTAAATAATTTGCTATTAAACCGACAGCAATGGATCAGATACAGGCCTCTTCGAATTTGCCCCACATAGTCCAAGTGTACCGGCCCGCTGTGTCTTTGCACCCTTCGCTCTCGTCCCAAGGGAAGGTGACGTACCAGCAGACGATCACGTCGGAATCCCTCCACATCCCGGTGGGCCACGACGTGCAGAATCCGCAGCTGCTCCCCCAAAGCCAAACGGTGATGTCGTGCCAGCAAATCCACCTTCAAAACGTGCATCAGCAGATGCAGTCCCAGGTGTTGCAGCGCGCCGAATGCCCACCGCTGCACATAACGTCGCACGTGATCCTGCCGCAAGTGCCGGTGTTCAAACAGCACATGCTCACGAACAACGTCCCGCAGCAGTACTACGGCCAGTATGAATATTTGAAAGAGCAACATTGTGTGATCACGAAAGTGGAGCCCGGTATGCAGGTGATCAATGAGAAACAGATTGAGTAAGTGTTGTGCCATCATTACCCATAATACTAGTATGCAGTTAGTATTACTATTGGTAATTGCCTACGGACTACTCTTTCTCTTGTACTTCTTCTTTTCTTCTATTATTACTTCTCATATCATACTCTATATAGTTGAACTTAAATTCTATACGAATAATATAATGCTGAAGAGTTTGTTTGTTTATTTGATTGTTTGATCGCGCTAATCTCAGGAACTACTGGTCCGATTTGAAAAATACTTTCAGTATTAGATAGCGAATTTATCGAGGAAGGCTATAGGGTATATAACTCCACGCTAAGATGAATAGGAGAGGATCAGCAATAAAAAATATTGCGACAACGGCAAAATCATTTATATAGCAAAGCAAAGGGGACAGCTTGTACTCTATATAGTTGAACTTGAATTTTCACAAATCATGTATATATTGTATGTTAACCATGATTATTTTCATAATTGTGACGATTAAGTGTTGTTAAATATCAACTATAATTCCAATTGGATCTGTTTTCAGCTGTAAATTGGATAGCGATCAGCATGTGGAAATAGACATAGCAACCAAGAAGAAAAAATCACGAAGTCAGATCCCGAATCCAAACAAATGGGCATGCAATGTGCGGAAGCTCAAACATCAGAGAGGTGAAGCGTATATAAGTAGAAGAGGAAAGTATGTTCCGGAAAGAAAGGTGAAAAACACAAAAGACTGCCTCAAAACTTGCAAATACAAATGCAATGAGAGAATTAACGATGTCGATCGTCAACACATATTCGAAGCGTTCTATTCTCTGAACGCAAACGAGAAGAAACATTTCCTCCTCAACACAACTGAAAGGAATTATGTGAAACACAATAAAATATCGGACGGAAACCACAAGAGGAAATACTCGTTCAAATATTTCTTCCTAGTTAGAGCAGTCAGATATACTGTATGTAAGAATTTTTATTTAGGCACACTAGCCATATCTCAGAAACCTGTCTATAATGTACATATGGGCAAATCCGATATGAATTTACCGAAACCAGATGGCAGAGGTCTATCGGAGGCCAGTACACATTCCATACCCTCCGAGGTGAAAGATGCAGTCCGGAAACACATAATGTCTTACACCACAATAGATTCAAAACCGATCAAACAGTTTTCCAGAAAAAAGCAGTACTTAGAATCAGGTCTTAGTATAAAACAGATGTACACTATGTATTACAATGAACTGAGTGCGAAGGATAACATAGTTCCTGTCAAAGAGTCCATGTATAGAAAGATATTTAAACAGGAGTTTAATTTACATTTTAAAAAAGATAAATCGGGACAGCAGTTATGCTGTCGTTGTCAAGGACCAGTGAAGAAAAAGTGAATCTCATATTCTACAGATGAGATTAAAGAATAATTTTTAATTGTATCTATTGTTGAGACAATGATAATAACATGCTTAGTTTGGTTTAGTTCTGAATCCTAGTCAAAAATGTTAAGCAAGAGTTCTCTAAAACTGACTGAAAATATAGTAAATATTATACTACACAATA
>DWQT01000367.1:0-24030 GCA_018244895.1 Myscelus amystis hages | reverse complement strand
TTCCCCTCCTAGCAACTGATATTTGGCCTGTATAATGCATAATATGTTTTGAATAGCGCGAGGTGCGAGTCAGGATTTAAGTCCTAGCTCATCCCTCGTCTGAAACCCAAACCATTTGACTAACATTGTTGAGTTACAATATTATTTTTATGTTAGACAGTTGGATAATTTATATTGAAAAGGAACAAGTTGATACATAATTCAGTGCGTGTTTAATTTAAACATATAATGTAAGTTGACCATATTTTGCTGAATAGTTTCTATTAAAACCCTTCTCCCGCGAGAGCAAGTTTGAGTTTAAGCGTAAATTACTTCAAGGCGTTGTCTTTTATAATATGATAAATTAGGTAGAGTGTTTCAGATACACTGTAAAAATTAGCAAAATTTCTGAGAAGTGTTATTATTAGACCACGTTCAATACTTTAAATAAAATGGAACGAATAGTACTATATTCATATTAGTATAAATATTAAAAATAGCGCATTTTTTTTAAATTAGCTCGTAACAAAGACAAACTCAAAGTAGCCTGGGTGTTTAATTCATAATAGGCAGTGACGTGAGGCGTGTGTTAGGCGAGAATTGTTAGTTCTGTCAACTTACCTGAGAGGCGTTATAATGGCTCGGTGTCGGTCGACGGCGATGGCAGTCAACGTGAACACGCTAACGTTCACACTGAGCGCCTGCACGAACGGACAGAACGCGCACATGAAATGCGGAAGCAGCCACCGCTGTAGCAGGGCAGCTTGAAACTAGGAACAATCGATTAACATCTTATTGGTATAGGTAATATGAATATTCCAACTTCCTCGCGAATATTTATTTGAAAGGTACTCACGTACTATTTCAATGTTAAAACAAAACCATACACATAATTTAACAACTAACTGGCAGTAACATTTGAAAGTTTTCTCAAAAAGAAAGACAGGTGGGTGCATATGGATAAATAAAACGGAATATTATCAAAAAATATATAGCACTATAAAACATACAACCTAAGACCAAAGATCATCGGAGACCAGAAAATAACAACGGTAGGTACAATTACACTTATGACCCGTGACATGCAACAATTGCGATACGTGTTTGTTTATTCTCTTTAATTATTTAATTTCTCTCTCAGAAACAAACTCATTATATTGTGTTTCATGAATACGAACTGTTATTGCATTGCGTATTTGCAGTTGTAGAATAATATTGGTGAATTTCTTTGGCATTTATAATGAATAAGAATTCTCTTTAAGAAAAGAAACGAAATGAAATTAACGAAACGAAATGTAATTCGTTTGTACTCTTTATCAAAATATTATAAGACATCCATATTTGTGTAATTGAAATAAAATGTTCATTAAAATCTACCGCGGTTCCTTTCTTTTGTTCGCAGACATAATGTACGTAAATAAAGTTTGGGCTGGCTACATTAAATCATACATACAGTCATATAAAACTCTCAACTGGAATGAGTCGGCATCTGTTTTGTTTGTGTTATATTGTTTTCTTCTACAGTAAATTAAAGCTGCCGAAATTAAACCCCCTTCTTTTCTACTATAGAAAGAATTGATAAATAAATACAATTTGGAAAATCTGTCTAGATATGAACTCGTTTACACGTATTGTCTCTTTCATCCGAACATTTAAAAGCAATCAAATATTTTGGGCATTAAACTTACTTGGAATGGTACGGCAAATAATCCTATAACAATATCGGCAAGCGCTAAATTAGCTATGTAGCAGTTGGTAACACTCTGCATGCGCCGCGAGGTAGCCACCACCCACATGACGAGGAAGTTACCCACTACCGCCAGCACAGATATCGACCCGTAGAGAAACGACAGCAGCACTATCATGCTGGTAGGAACCGCGTACAGTGTATCTGAAACAATTAGGTACATTACATATCGCATGCTTAATGGAACACTGACTCATTAAGAAATAAGTTAAAATTTAGTTACGTACAGATACATGCTTCTGTTAGCGCCATCTACCGTTTACCGTTTGAATTACGTTGAAATTACGATTTGTTGGCGCCCTAAGGATAAATTGTTTTAATTTTATTCATCAACATGTACGATAGGGTCTCATTGCAAGATCTTCTTTTGCGATTTCCCAAAAATCGTCTTTTTTGAGTTAAGTCAGTATTCCAATAAGCATGCGATATGTTCATGTAAAATATGTAGTAATAACGATACTATATACTTATAAAAACGTATTCTAAATATGAATTGAAATTAACTTATAAAAAACGTATTCTAAATATGAATTGAAATTAGAACATAGTTATAAATAAATGAGGAGATTAAAAAATAAACACCAATATTGAATAAGGTAAAAACTTGATTATTGATCTTGCATCGTAAATATCGTACGATATCAAAATGTATTTAAAACGCGCATATTACGTGGTAGAATAGCTTTGATGGCTCGTTTCAAAAGCGCCGCCTCGTCGCATCACAACATGAGGGTGTTATGACGCTCGCAACTCAAACACGTTTCAAGGCGCAGTTTCTCGGATTTATACTACTGGTTCGCTAAGCGGCTTAGTCCACAATTAGGAGGGATCGCTCAGGCTTTTCACACCTCTGTATTTGAGCGCGACTTAGCGTTCACGCCTCGTGTGTGCCTACCCCTAAGTTCGCGCCTGACCTCTACATATCACCAGTCCATTATGTAAAGGATACTTTATGTACTAAAGTGTTGCCTGCCGTCAATCTTATATTTATTGTCCTTTCTGTTTTTATCGAGTTTCATAAATGCCACAACGTTAAAAATGCGTTAACATAATATTATTTGACAGAAAGAGTATAAGCTAACAGACCACAATAATAATCGTCTAATAATTATGACTCTTAATAGTAAGCATGGAGTTATAAATTAATTCATAACTTGTTTTGTTTTAAGATGAATAGAACTGGCACGGGCAATAATGATGTTGTAGGGAACGCATGGGGGTCTCATATATCTCGTAGGACAAGATATTAAATTAACTAATAACCCTATATCTGTTTATGCGTTTATAAAGTATAAATCAGCTGGATATGCCCCCATGGTCCTAAGAGGTGAAGGTTAACGTAAAGGTACGTCTACACGTGCGCTGAGTGATGTTGTGCAAGTCATCGATCAATCGTCGCTATAATCATAAGTCGTTCGTCTGCGTGACTCGATCCCGAGAATAGGTACACAACTATTGTTCAAGTACTCCGAGTGAAAGTCAGCGTTACGAGCCTTTTGCGTGTTACGAAAAACCTATTAGCTATCGAGGACGACAATATTTTTTACAACTTCAACTATGGGAACCGTTCCGACGTATTTAACTTAACTCTAATTAATGAACTCAATCGCTGTTACGTAAGCTCATTCCAATTTCGGTATCGGTGCTAATCGAATAATGCCGTATTAGTAACATCGTGATCGATGGATAATCGTTCTCGTGGAACTAATGATGTACTGTCTAGCGTTTATTTCTATTTGTATTGCGTACACTTAATAGCTTTCTCATTTTACATTTATAATATCACTTAGTGTATCTGAATTGCATTATTATACGAGAGACAATACGGCATAAAAAGAATATTACACGAGACGCTCAGGTAGGTGACCGCCGCATTGTTAAGACATTGAAACGCCGTGCACGTCATAAAATAATGTCTCCATTATTATCGGAGCTGATTGCAAACAGGCATTCGACGCCGGAGTTAATCAAAATTGCATTACTCGTACGTTTCGTTTGGTCACGGATTCAGACGGCCGCTGCACCGCGACGCGATGAAAAAAGTCGCATTCGACGGCACACCGCGCCTCGGATCTCTTTATGATTGATGAGACACTTTAAGGCCGGCTCGGATTTATTTATGTAGCGCCGTCGACGTTGAATATGTATAACGCTGGAATCGAAAATCAATATTGTGATTGTTCGTCGAGCAGGACATGACACGTGCACGAGGTCGGAGGGACGAGGTATATTATGAATGTTTACGGTTAAAATTTAGCCGACGTATCCGATGGCTCGGCGCGAAGCGTAGGCGGTATCGACGCTGCGCCGCCGTCGGCTAACGAGTTATATAAACATGCCCACTGGCCACTGCTGACTGCGGCATGTACTTGACACGCAGACGAAAACTAAACACGCCAAGTAGCTAGACATTCCTTTACACCACCGAATTGCTAGGTGTCAGTCCTAATATTTTGACAGTGCATGTTTGTATACGTCGAGTTGATACACCGCTTCCGAAGTTCAACCGGATTACAAAGAATTTATTTAAGACCCAATGGAGTTACTCGTATTAATATAAGTGAAACCATTTAAATATGAAAATATAAACTTTTTTCGATTCTTTTATTTGTCTTCTTCTGGCCTAACAAGTCAGTTTGAAACCAGACCCAGCGGAGTTAGAGGCTGAACTTCAAACGTAAAGATACATTTTTTAAAGATACATTACACTTAATTTTTATCGTTGCCGAGTGGAAAGAAATATACATTTTGTGAGATGTCTTTTTTTAATACGTGAATAGATGTAGATTATCTTTCAATTTACATAGTGGCCGTTGAAATATTGGCAAATGTCGTGACAAATACTCGTGACAGGGAAAGGTCTCGCCGAGGTGGCTATATAATATTAAAAATGATATTTGTATGAAAAATAAACAGCAATGTTTGTATAGGAGCCGCGAGGTGGGCTCGACATTTTATTTTCACGCTGCGACAAAAGCCTGTTTGCGGTCTGCCATTGTGTAGAGGTTTAGTGGTTTCTAAACAAGTCCGCGTACGTGCCACTAAACAATAAATGGTAATAATTCAGCATCTTAAGTGTTCATAGTTAGTTTGATCCAATAGTAATTGCAATGATTTTCGACTGACTCGGAAACATATTTCGTAAAATTAGAATTTAGGTATAAACCATTTAAGTTTCGTATTGTGTCTATTATCTAGAATTGTGCTTCATCCTAAACCACCTATTAACATAAATGTCTTGTTTATTTGCTGTTATTGTTTTACTTAAAACATTTTCCTCATTTACATAACTGCGAAATGCGATTTTATCGGTGATGTTATTTTAATAAAAATAGCGCTAACACGTATAAGGAGAATCCTGATTCCGCAAAATTAGATGCTGGCATTTAAAGTCATTATTATCGTTACTAAATTGACATGACTATACAATATCGTATTGTTTGCAATATTCTAAAATATGGCGGTATATAGCTTAAACCAATTTTTAATAATTATCTGAAAACCATTCCGATCATTTTAAACTTTCATAATTTGGGGCAATAAAGTGTTATTAACAACTCAAATTATAAACGTTCTTTAAATGTACAAATTTCTTAAAATTTTTATTTAAACATAATATAATGGCTGTAGTATAAGGATGTCTCTGTTTCGCCGACGACGAATGAAGTTGATGTTTTCGAACGCCACGCTAATAAAAGCGATCCGGTGACGATGATCCGAAAACACGTTTCGAATATCGCTTTTAAATAACATGGAATTGTGTTTCGAATAGCCGGACACTTAATATTACTTTTATTTATAACGAAATATTTTTTCTAAAGCATGTGTAAAGAATCGAATGCAACTCATTAATTTGTACTTAAATTATCTGTAGCGATAAATGCTCGAGACTGGCCTTAATAAGACATTGTTAAAGTTGCAATAAAAGGCATGAGAGCATTTTGGTCACTTTTGAGTTGACCTTTTGCGGTCGATCGGACGTCATCTCGCCTGATTTAAAGGCTCCGGCATTCGCGTCCCTCTAATTGGGTCCTGAGTTCTTCTGCTTATTTTAATATGCATTAGAAAAAATGTCCTTGCTGTATCATTTTGGTTTCGTCAGTCACATTATATCGCGTAATTATACGCTTACCTATAATTATTGTTATTGTTTCGACTTTAGTTCGTAGACGTACGCTGTCTTCTCGCTCTACCCGTCTATTATAATACATTAAAATGGAAACGGATTTCACGATTTTTTATCTGCCTCTAAACGTTTTGGGTCATTTGCATAAAATAAAGGTTTCTTACTAAAATGTTATTCGACTAACATCAGATTTTAAATTGAAATATTGGTAACATTAAAAATTTATTTTGAATTTAACGATTCATTTATAGATTTATACCAGCTAGATACGTAAGTGTTAAATATATTTCATGCGCTTTCTGTTTTACCAGGTGGCCGCTTGCATTACATTATCTTAAACCCTTAAAGCGCCCCGATTGTCATAGAATCGATTGTGTTGCTCTGAATACAATCCATATTTCCTTTCTAATACCTTCTATTTATTGTTCGGTTATTTTATCTGCAGCAAACGGTCTAGCGCAGTGTCGATTCATAGTGGGCGTAGTGGTATAGAAGTAGATTTAATGAGGTCTGTAAATCAAATGAGAGTAATAGGCGAGTCGGCGCGTGCCGCAAGGCCGGCCAACTGCAGGAGTAGGATCCTCGGGGCCGCTTCTCTCTCGCACTCGCAGCTAGGCAGCGCTCTATAAGGAGTGTCGGACGTTATTTAACGGAGCCGGCTCGTTTAGCGAGCGCGGGATTCGTCATTACATCGCACCTTCTTTACGCGGCATCGAGTTATCGACGCACGTGCTCTGTAAGGCATTACGTTCGACACTGGACACCGCTATAATATTATTCAAATCGACTACAGCGAAAAAATCGCCAGCACTCCGCCGCCATATACAGTAGTGCACGGTAATTTAAATATCGAATTTGGTGCGTTGCAAATTCGAAGTCCATTCCGCTAACGGCGATTTGAATGTATGCGATTTGCAATCGCTCTTTACGTAAATGCGACATCGATCAGATACCTACTATGTTAATTACAGTGATCGGTTCTATTTAAAGAAGGATAATTTTATTGGCAAAACGAGTAAGTGGAGTCGGCGGAGTGTGGGCTTGGAAGTGAGGCATACGTGTTTAGCAGGATCGCACTGGCAATAGCCGGGGGCGAGCCGTCCAGGACTGAGGTCCACCGTTAAATAATAACGAGCATGTACCCGCTCGGTTCCACTGAGCTATAAATTGCTCGCGGCCGCCGGGCACGCGGCACGCAATCTCAATGCGGAAAATATAGAGGGCCAGCGCTACAGCTAGAGCGGGTTTATCAGCCGCCGGCCACGCGGCTAGCATTGTTGCTCTTACGGCGCACTCGCGTACAAGCCGAGGCCTTTGTAACTACCTTCATTCGATTAATACCGCCACTTAAATGCGACTACGGTGCATTCAGCCGCAGCTGCGCTCTGAATTCGATTTCACCTAATCAGTAAATCTACAACAATGGCAGACATGACTATTAGATTATAGAAACTAGCGTTTCATTACACAGTCTTAAAAGATTTAAAATGTAGCGAACCGTTCCCCGATTCTAGGACTTATAACTATCAAAGCTCACCAATCCGTCGTGATGTAAATTGATTCGGGGAGTGATTAAGCTTTTCTTGTAGTGTTACGCCGCCACGTCCGGGGCCGGGCATGAGTCAAAATTTCATTACAATACGATATCACTTTTTACGTAACGATCGGTGTTTTTGTGGATGTAAAAAAGGCTCAAGGTATGTCAGCGGCTAATGAAGCCCCGTAAGCGGCCCTCCCGGCGGCCGCGCATTCCTCGCTTTTGTCGCGCGGCTTACGGCGGCGTCTCGGCGATTTATTGACCAAAGTACCCACGGCTAATGTCACCAACTGGACTCTTCATACATCGGATACTCCGAAAACATTTACAAACTGATAATGCCATAGAAAGTGCTGTTTACTTAGAGTTATGTATATTTATCGGGTTCATTATTGTTTGTTCATTAACGGCAGCCCACTAACGGGTATATACAAAGATTGGCTGGTCTAAGTACAACAAAATAGTAATTCAATGCGAACGTTTGTAACAGTCTTATGATTTTGTCACTTTTGTAGCCTAAATATAAACCCATGATGACTATTGCTTCCCAATCCCCTTCCCGTTACACTGTGACGAAGCCAATATGCGATGACTAAAACATAACCTTCATTGAGTGTATGTATATACCGCGTATTTATTAAAACAAATCGAATTTAAATATGAATGCAAATGAAAATTAAATTCGTATTAAATTCGAAAACGGGGACTTCCCCGCCTGTAATTTGAAAATTGTTATCGACTTCTATAATGTTTTACAATTCCAGACACGAATGTTTTCTATCCTTATTTATTTGTTCCTATCCTGTAATGGACTATAAAATCTTGGCAATCCGCCGCGGTCCAGTTTTTGCTTCGTTACAACAGAACTGCCGTGAATTATTGTCGCCTGTCGGAAGCTACGCGGTCGAAAAGACAGCTTGAAATTTAATTAGCCACCTATGGAACTTAGATTAATATCAGCTCTAATCTTGTTTCACATCGTCCAGTTTTTAATAAACAAACGCTAATCACTACAAACAATATGATTAAATTAGATATTCTCATTCGATTCGTATTTAAATGTATTTTAGAAACGTAAGGGATATAAAAGAATATAAATGACCCTACTTTACTTGAAGGATATAGAAATCGTGTTCGGAGTGTAAAAAAATACGCAATCTATTAAGAAAAAAAGATTATTGCTATTTACTTAACAATATTTTGATAATATTTCTTACAATTGTTATGACATCGTGAGGATTTTACTAAGACTAGTCGGATACATTGTTGAAAGATGTCTATGCCACGAGCCGTTATCGAAGCGAAGTACGTGTAATGAGACGTTTACAATTTGTTTCCGAGTCGCGGCCGGGTACAGCCGAGGAACAAAACAAGTCCAGATGGCCAGCAGCGATAGCGCAGTGATAAAACGATAAACGGAATGGTCGCCGAGAAAATGGAACCGTAAATCTGATAAGATATTTCTTATAAGCTCAACCTCTTGAAACGTGCTGTTTTTTGAAACGCGTTCTTAACTCCAGTTACAACTAAGTTACTCCTGTTTTTAAAAAATCAAAATCCACGTTACTGAAGTATTTCTATCAAACATAGCTCGTGCAGTTCGTTGATGTCTTTTGAATGAATCGTAATGTATTCAGTATTTCATTTATTCTCAAATCAATCGGTTGACAAGAATCGATGATTAATATTCCAAAATTTGATTCGGAAACAGGTTTTACTATAATAAATGCGCGTATTTAAACGAATTACAGGTTTCGTAATTAATTCTTGTCGGATAGCTAAGGCGCTGTTTGCTTTGATATACGAGTACTTTTGTTTTAGAAATTCGGTGAATGCATTGATTATTTATATATTAAAAAAAAGCTTTCAACGTGTTAAGAGATTAGAATGTAAGAATTTTAAGTTACTTAAAACTAAAAGACACTGCTATTTATGCGTTCTTGCAAAATGCAAATGAGACATTCTGAACGTTTTTTTTCGACCTCTATACTAATAGTATGTACTAATGTTCTATTTAGAAGTTTGTTAAATCCGTCCCGTAGATAGCCGCGAAGTTACTAAGTGTGATCCATTAGTTGAACACTGTACGAGTACGCTATGTTAGCTGGCTTCGGCGAATGTTCGAGTTGTCACGACATAATATCGAGTCAAATATAATTTTGTCACGTTGCTGTGTATGAGAGACCGGTGAAATTATCGATTTGTCACTGTCCCGCGAACGCTACCGCTGTTTCATACTAGTTCATCCAAATATTCGTGACGTCATAAGCATGAATTAATATCTATGTAGACAGAAACTTATTTAGCAGTTTAATATGTTGTATTGGCAAACACCGTACATAATGTTTTATTACGATAGAGCGACACGATTCACCTCATAAATGAAGCCACACCACGACCGGTAGAAAGACTGTCCAAATTACTCGTATATAGGGCAATGAAAATGTAAGTGGGCAGTTTTGTATTCACGTCGCAAACCGCACTATTCTTTCTCACGCGCTTTGCGTATTCCGCATGCGATCCTGCGTGAGAACGACCAATGCGGGCTGCGGCCCATCATATTTATTGACATTTGCTAAATGTTTATCGTACATTGCCTTGTGCAAATACATCTGAATGTTTGCACTGAGAAATTGCTCAGCGTTCTATGCAATGCATGGGCGACGATCACATATCAATCCATCGAGTAATTGATTGGCGGAGTCCGATAGAAATTGGTTAAGTCGTAATATAACGAGAATGCTTTCCCAGACTTATCATACAATATCTTAAAGGAAGTTAAAAGCAGGAATATTTCTTCAGAGCGGAATATTTCTTTTCTGACAAATAAAAGTTGATGTTATTTATGATAGCTATGAAGCTATGAAGATATTCATATTTCTTTTTTATGTTGATTTATACTTGTTTATTTATTTAGTACCTCGTCTTTCAGAATGTCAACTTTCAAAACGAGCTATCGTGTTATCTTTTGACAATTGTAATTCAAGCCGTGTAATAGATGTTCATTCGATAAATTTTCCGTATGAATACGACAATGTTACCTCATTCATAATTAATGTAATTCTTTCAACGAAACACTCGAGCTACGAATAGAGAAACGTGTTATTAGTACATCAATATCATACGATTGGATATTTTGTTCTGGTCGGCGGTTGTTTCCGGAATAAACGGATTCTAACGTGTACCTACTGACTGGCTCATTGAAAGTTGTTTTGTGCAAGGTGAACTTTATCATAGAATTTTTAAATATAACGTTTAATGTGGATACATACATCAAGAGCATTGTAGATAACATTTATATTTACATAGCACACGCGTTCATGTATGTAACGCACCTGCATAGCACTAAACATACATTTCATACTTTCCGAGTTGTCATAAGTTTGACAACAGTGACATGTTGAAGTTGATATTAGTTACAGTATGATCGCGAACAAGTGCCTGGATAGGACGTGTGAATTGCCCTTATCTGATATACCACATCTCAAGATACAGAAATGACCTATTTACGTCGATGTTTCTACAACTTGAGATGGGTTTTTTAAAGAACAAGTCTATAAGAAATTGAAAAAAACAAATCTTTTTACATTGTAAAATGGAGCGGCGAGGTGATATCGCAGAGGCAAATAAAAGTATGTTGAGTTCAAATAAATGCGACATGAAATAAAAATGTTGTAAATAAGTTATCGGAAATTTACAACTCTGGGATAAAAAATTATTGCAGTATCGGTAAGAATTCCCACGGCTGGGCTGGCGTGAAAGCATGCGATCGCCTGACGATACTCCCTATCAAATTGATTCCCTCTTATCATTTGGTTTTCCCATGCCAATCACACGTTCTTTCTCCTATTTATTTGCATGCCCAATAAAAATATTTATACAAAGCTTTTAGTGGACACTTGATAAAAAAATCCTTTCGAATAATAGTTCTCTCTTCATATATTTAGACGCGTTTAATAATTAAAATTTGTTTTAAAAACATTTTTTTTGAGAATGCGTAAGTGCATATTTGAGTGCGTAATTTAGCGCAATTTCCTTCTCTGTAATGGTATTATGCATTTTTATACGAACTCTTGAATTCTTGTAAAAGGCTAGGTAATCATCAAAGCATGTGCCATGTCGTCGCCGGCACCCTAATTACATGCCTGTAAAATTACACGGGAGCGGCGTACCAGTCGCCTTCGTGTCGCTTTTTATTTTTACATATTTTTCGTTTTATAAGAGACCCGGAACGCTTATTAAAACACATCAAAGACGCTAAAGTATCCCTTAAGGAACGCAAACATGCAAACGTTCGCTCATCGCAAAGGTATACTTTGTAATTCAATCGGGTAGCTGTTTTAGCCAAGTCCGGGAATCTCGATTAGATTTGCAAATTCCACAAGAAAAGGCCGACTCTAAATAGAAGAATTTTAATTCAGACACTGCAAAACCCAAAGAGATATATGGTTTAGATATAAGAAGTTAAATAGATGACGATTATTGAAATGCTAAGATATTTTTTTGGTATGACTAATACTTGCCCAGTTCAACTCTCGGCAGCTGTTATTGTTTAATATACATAGGTATGTATATCGTTCGGTAAGTCCGGCTACAAGGAATATTTATACTAACCATTCATACTACACTGTAATGTTTATACTATCCGCTCTTAAACACGGTACAATATTTACATTTGATATTATAAATTGCTGCTGCTTTCAAAAATCTAATTATCGTAGTATACATTATAATCAACGAAAAAGGAACATCTTTTAGAGTCGGAATTGCATCTTTGGCGTCCTTATATTCCTCTATTCCTCCCTTATATTCCTCAGATAGGCCTCTATCCCTTACTTATACGAATAGTACGCTTAGTGTCAGTTCAGTTACAATCGCTAATAAGCCTTTATTCGTGCTTTTGTGCTAATATTGGTATTCGCCGTGAGCTTCCAACATTAATATGTATGTAGTGAATATATTCAGATGAAATGCTACAATAGTACAGTGGTTGGGTTTCCCACATGGTCTAGGTCAGTCTCCAGCCCCAAGGCTCATTCCCAAGGATTATTTACATCATCCGTCAGTGCTGTAGGTACATGTGCCGCGCCGGCGCCTCTGACTGGACGCCGCATGTGCGCTCTCGCCCGAATTCATCCATTCGACTGTGTTATTTATTACAAAAACATTATTTTTTGTCATGACTAATGCCTAACGCTCTTAAGTGCGTATTGTGTTTCAACTGCGCCTTTTCTGCTTGCGCTCCGAGCGATCAATTTAAAATGGCTTAGCATTTTATGTACTAAAGCGTAATTATTGAAAATGATATATGTTTGAAGGGGTTTTCGTATTTTAATTTGGTCTCTTGATGCTCTTTATATATCACGAGACGGATAATGTTATAATTTGAACCTTATGAGTATCCATTTACAACGAAACGGACTTCTTGTTGAACAATTAACCAATTGATAGATTCCTCGTTTATGAAGAGAGGGACATTCTTGCCGCACCTCTCACTCGCAGGTGTTCTCGTCTATCGCGCCCTTACCTACCCATTGTCATTACACGTCAGGGCTCCATCGAGCCACCAATTAAGGAATCTCTAATGAGCGGCTTAGTCACGTTCTGCGGAATGAGTCCAGTGGTGTTTATTGTTCAAGATATAACACGAAACATTTAATAGAAAATCAGTTTTATTGATATTAGGAATAAGGTCTAAAATATACAGTTTCATGGACTGTATATTTAGAAAGATGAGTTGTTTTACTTTCAAAACGAATCAGATGATTTAGTTTTGTATTTCAACTTCACGCCTTTTAGAGGCAGTTCGCAGTTGCTATTTGCATAAGCTGTATTAAGCTCTAGTCGTATGTATGATACGTATAGACCTGACATAGTCTTAAATTACTCGAATTACTCATGCGTTAAGAAGATGAGAACGCGGGTCTGTCAGTTTAGCCAGATGGCTGCTCTAGGCGGGATCTGATTTTAAGAGATGATTTCATGCATCATCTGGCAGAGGTCAAAGATGAAATAGAACTAGATAAAAGTACTGTTCAGTTTAATTGTTCGTGCGAATACCGTTTGCGCTTCTTTTAAAGAAACTTATGGGCTTAGTGTTTGTTTTTAAAGAGTGGAGGTACTTGTTTGTTTGTTTGCATGTTTCCTTGCAATCATGACATTTCCAAAAGATACGAATCTGACATTAATAGCCGTTGAAGTGATTTTAAAATTTAGATTTTTTTTTTAATTACCGTCTATTTTGTTGCAGTTACATGATTTTTAAAATTATTAATGCCGCGCCGATTCTAATATACGTATACGTAAAGTAAATTACTATTTCGAAAGCATTTTTTTTAAAAGCGCACATATTGTGTATTTCGTAATAATGCGTATTGAATCCTGTTAATGTCCTGATACGGTTTATGTAGAGTCTAGATACGGCTGGTAGATGGAGACGATTTGTGAAGTGCAGATACATGAGGTGTAGCGGAGGCGGTGGCGGGTGGCGGAGGGGCGCCCACGCGCTCCGCACGAGTGTGTCCCATTATACAATCAGGACGAATCACCACCGGCACGCCGCAGGGATGTGGCGGATCATCTACAACTGATCGTCGCATTATAAATAATACAACTCATTTAGAACGGCATATGCGCACTTGGTACCATTTATTTATATTGTACACACTTTGACCGGGTCCGTTATAATAATCTCGGAATAGCATATATTTATATATTTTTTTATTTCTCATAGTCAAAGGATTAATTAAAAGTGACTTTTCTAGGCAATACTTTATAAGTCGTAAACATCGATCTTCTACGATTTACATACGACTATTTCACCCTACTACACATACTAATAGTGATAGATACAAAAAGTAATATTATATAATAATACAATTGTAGTATTATACCCATAGGTACATAGAGTATATTTCTTAAAACGTATTATCGTCCGATTCGCAGAGGCATCCATGAAACGTATTAAGCCAATAGACTGAGGATCATTTGGCACATCCCTAGACAGTTGTTTAACTATTGCTCTACGTGCTTATCAACATCTAGAGCAGCACAATCTAACATCTACTATAAAATAAGGAAGCATTAGTATACTGCAGTGCGCAATCTAAACGCATAACCTTGTGGAGTTTGAAATTGTAGAGTAAACATATCTTATACGAGCCCTTTACAGTCAATACAAGTCACAGAAGGCCGGACGCTTTTCTATTTATTGCTACGTAGATTATTTCAAGGTATCTACTGATAAGGCTAAGGGCACGCACACAGAGTACAATTTAATTTGGTACTAGTATTAGCAAACGTTGATATTGAAATAAACAAAGAAACCATACTTCAATAACATTTCTATGTACCCTTTCGTCAATCAATTGTGTTGTCGTAACTATTTTAAACTTTTGCGGTAAATTATCGACTAATGTATCGTCCCACGTATGATGAGCACGTAGGCCAATCAATGATGCCACGATAGGACGGCCGGGACTCATTAGGCCGCTCGTGGTCACGCGCTGCCACTTTCATCTCACACGAATTGGTTGTGTAATATCTGCTGAAACCAACTGCACTAGCTCTGTTGTCTTCGTTACTATTTTAAGTGTTGTTTCCTTATACAAGTTTCAAGTTTCCAAGATTTAGTTGTTTTAATTAGGGTTCATTCTGTCACTTTATGTGGCAGAGTTAATGGTAAATGAGCATCTCTCTCTTTTAAGTTTCCTCAACAGTCTACATCGGGCCAGTTGATTAGACTATCAAATGTTTAGCGACCCGTTGACATGGAAATAACTACACGTACTGATTTGCAAACAGTTTTCTCTCTAATGAAACCAGTAGTGGCCATAAATGACGTAAGTGAGAGACAATGGGAACTATAAAGGACTGCTTTAATATCGTTTATTTATAGGAGAGATTTTGAAGAACCAGCAGAAGAACAAAATGAAAAAAATCCAGGGCTTAAATCTGTATAAAAGTGTTCATCAAAATAAATACTGAGTTCACAATTAAAACAACCACTTCTCTTTATTGAGGGGACTTAATTAATAATCCAAAAAGAGTCCCTTTGTGTCCAAAACTGGTAACTCGATAGTCCATATCATATATGAATGCCGAGATGAGTTTCGAATCAATAGTGGTCCGTCTGGAGTCCTATTGTGCACGAGTTTATAGCCCAAGAATACAATGGGCACGCACGTGCGCGGAGCCTTCGCCCGCGGCGCGGGGCGTCCGCCTCAGCCATTGTCCGAATGCCTCTCAAA
The DNA here is from genome assembly GCA_018244895.1 of Myscelus amystis hages. Classification (NCBI taxonomy): domain Eukaryota; kingdom Metazoa; phylum Arthropoda; class Insecta; order Lepidoptera; family Hesperiidae; genus Myscelus; species Myscelus amystis. The sequence continues at coordinate 8,392 of DWQT01000367.1, read as the reverse complement.
TGTACCAGCATACCTACAACACGGCCCATTGTTTCACGGAAATCCTGCGAACACGCTTTGACACTTACAATAAATTGGGCACTCGTGTATCGTATATTACATATCCTCTACTCGTTTTGGTCTGTTTAAGAAACATTACCATTTTATATAGAAGTATAAACTTTACAATCTCCACTCATTATAGAAATAGTTCTCTTTTCACTTGCAAGGCACACGTTTAAAGTCCTTATCCGAGTTTTAGTAACAACGCCAAGTACAACTGAACAAACTGGATCACGGAACTGTTTGGCGCGGTCCGCTGTACTAGCAATCTTATATCGCTGGTCGGCGCTGACCTAGAAACAAAAAACGAGAGGCCGTTGTGCGCGCGAGTGGAGCCTTAAAAGCTGTGTGGGTGAGCTTGAAAGCTTATAAATCTTGCCGTAGAGCTCGAGTGTGCGGCGACAGGGGTTTGAAATTGTAGCGCACGGCACAACACCGGTGTGTATTGTCGTAAGCGTTCCATCTAAATTCTATGATATATCGCTCTCCTTTCCTGTTCAATAACTTGTGTACTACAAATAAATATTCAACTTGAACTCGTGGTAAAGCTTTTGTTCGATACCGTTTGGTTTGAAGACTATTTGCACCGGAGTGTTGTGGTACAGAATTTCATTTTTATACTTTACGAAGACTTGTGTTTCAATAAAAAATAGAGCTGACAAGTTTTTATGAAATGTCGTTGTAATGTCATCGTGACATTTATTTGCTTTGACGTATCGCAAGGTCAGTTGCAAATGTACACAAGCGAGCGATTTTCCTACTGCCGAAGCGAGTTGTGAGGGTAATGGTATCGAGTATGGTAATGCTACCGGCTGGCGCGTGGGCCGGCGGGCGCGGCCGCGGCCCCCGCAGGGCTGACGGAGCCGAACAGCCTTTGTCATAGCAGATTGCAGGGAAATCACGACTTCGTTGCTATTATCATTCATTGTCCACAAAAGTTGTACAAAGTGTCACAAATATTGTTCATTGGTTCATATCACGTTGCTACGGAAATGCGGCGACTAATTTAATGAATGTATTTGTAGATGTGAATTATACGGTTTTGTCAATTATATAACAAGCAACAAATCGAATATAATATTATAATATTGCGTGGCTAATTTTGTAAAAGTTTTATCAAAGATTTGGTTTCATTTTATTAAAAAAAATCAAATCTGTAAATAAACAGCTTCTCAAAGTGCTCACAGCTACGGAAAACTGCAAAACAATTTAATAGATGTTTCGCGGCAGTCCTTCATTGCACTGATAGAATTGTCAACCCTATGCTAGATGAAGGTTGAACGTACGAGTCATTGTTATCTCGCGTCAGGTTTGGGCGAGAATAAATAAGACTTCGTAGAAAAGATACACGTTTATTATATTATGGCGCGGCTGTTGTGACTGCGATAAAGCCTTATGGGACGTTGTCAAGCGCCAACATACTTTCTACTCGGATACATACGAACATATTGGTATGTTTAATGCACGTATGCCTACGAGATCTCGCCTCGTCGCTGCCGCCACCATTATAAAGAGCCGCTAATTTCCTCGTCTCGAACAAAAGACCGTTCGCGCCCGCAGCCACATATCACTCATAAGCCCACATTTACATAACTGGTCGGATTCCTATATATATTTCAATACGTTAATGTTAAAGTTCGTTTTGTCGTGCATTGTATAGCTATTTTGACAGAGATACGCTAAAAGTTTATTGTATTGGATTGTTGTAAAGTTGAGTTCAATCGTAAATTAACAGTCCTTTTTCGGATTATTGCTAGATTTCCATTAATGAGCTGTTTTCAATAAACTGTTTGTCTTATATCATATATATCCCTTTTTCAATCACGCTTTCAAAGTTGTAAGCAATTTGAGTTACTCTGTTGTAGCTATAAAACTATTTGTCTACTTGCACTACCATCACTCCATCCGATAGAAAAAAGATTAATTTGAAATGCACCTTAATTTACACTGCCATTATAAATATCCACGTGTTACATAAAAAAAACCTTCAAAACAATTCATAAAAGCTTATGTTTACCCGTAAGCATATCTCTACGGACAAACCTTTCTTTATCTGTCGTGTGCCGGCGTTGCTGACTGGGGACGATAAAGCTGGAATTGTCTCTAACGACTGCGTGGCGAGTATAAAAAGATGTTTCGACATAAAAGCGCCTACATCGGAGCTTTTAGTGGTGTATCGGCGCCGCGTCATTCGCTCGTAATGGCTGGAGATTGCGTTAAATTTGAATCCGCTTTTTCTTTGTATGGCTAACGACAATGATACCAACGCGTCTATCTGACCGGTATGCGCGTATCTTTAATATATTCCGGTGTGTATTATTCGTATTTAATGTTACAAGTAATTGTACACTACAACATTGCTGCGTCTAGCGTCTTAGTTATGTAAACATTACTTAGATCCAGTTAAGTCTGCAGAATGTAACGGGTAAAGTGACTTAGGTAATGTACATTTACAGTTATAATTATGTGAATATCGTACGAATAAAATTTCATAAACGCTCGAAAACATTTTCGCTCGCAAATGAGAGACGCGACACATTACATGGAATGTCAGTTTAGTCATTTTAAATTAAGATGAGGTATATAAATATTTATGAAAGCGATAGAAAAAACGCGTCTACATCGAACACGTATGCACCGTTAACACCCCTCAAAATTTTTTCTTCCGTATTTGGAGACAAAAAGCATATGCGGTTTTTATGTGGGTATTGTTTTTGTGCCTGTTTGTTTTAGCGCGCGCCGATAACACGACGCGCGGCGGCGCGCCTGGACGAAGAAATGTCAGTTTCAATATTCACCGTCAATTATTTGATTTTTTATAGAACTTTTACACATTGCTGTTGCATCTGTAATGTCTTGATGATCGATTGGTAATTGAATATTTTATTCTTTTTGGTCAAACTTAAAGCCGGTATACAAAGATATATAAACCAACCCTACAATTGCACAAGTATAATTAAAGCATTTAGATAGAGTAATAATTAACCTAAGAAAATAATTAAGATTTGTGGTATGCGAGGCGTCTTATTATAGCTGGGGGGCAGGTTTAACCGCATAATCTCGGGCAACGTACCCTGTAATCTCGACGTTCCACAGTGAGTAGGTTGACGATTAGGTTGTTCACCCTGCGGTAGGGGACGGGGTTGTGTCGAGGTCCACGTGCGTGTCGCGCCGCGCCGGCGACGAGCGGACACCGGCCCACTTGTCATCCCGATCCCTAAATTGCTTGCACATATTTCAACATTTAAGCCATTAGCCCGGATTAAGGAAGCCACTCGATGACGTGAATGTATTAAGGATTTGACTCGACAAAGTTATATATAGCTCATGACCAGAAAAACTACGACCGCCATGATTAATGATGCAACGTGCAATTATCAGAGTGTATGAAAATTCTCTTTTTATGGAATTAATAATATTGATGGACATCGTGAAGGTTTCTCTAGCAGTGACATTAACAGTTTTTGCGTTGTTAGTTGACATGATGAAGTGGATGTTGAGTTTTAGAGCGTTAGTATATATATATATATAGCTGTAAGTAATCTACGGGGAAGTGTTAGTTGGTAACAACGCTGTTAAAAGGATCGAAAATGTGTCAGGATAGGGAGCACGGCTGGTGGACAATATTAAACCAGTTTATTGCGGCGATATAAATTGAGACAAGGCTGGAGCGCGACGTTCCCCGACATGAGCCTAATAAAAGAAAGCCGTTCGGCGGCCACACATTGAATGCATTTTACATAAGGGCGTTGTTCTGTTTTTATTTGTGTCGCATCGAGCCATGTAAAATCTCTCGAGGCCTCGTTTTATAGCTCGGCAACGGTCGTATATTTCAGCGTTATTGTGTACGGCGGCGAGTGGGCTCGGCGTGGGCGCTACTCCAGAATTGCAGCCCACGTGCCGCAGATGCAAGATACGATTGTCCGCTCGCGGCTTGTTTATGGGAGCATTTCTCGAGATACCGCCCGAGTGACACCTCGATCGCGTGCCGCAATCTCCCCGCGCCCCGCCCGCTCGCCGCAACCACGCCGTCTACATTTCTCATTAAATATAATCACTGCAGATATCACAACTAATATTTGTTACGCAGGTCATTAAACCTTTCCAATCCGAATCTCTGTGCGCAAATGACACGATTGCGTTGTAGGGTCGTTCGGCAGAATGCTGCAGTCGCTTTTATGGGCAAAAAAAAGTTTATAGAAGAAAATTAATAGCGACAACCCACCTCGCGCCGAAACGTGCGCCGAATACACAATGATCTCCCTTATAAATTAGCGCGTTCGGTTGCCGACGACGGGCCGGTCGTTATATTCTTATGTGCGTAAATAAGTAAATATGATTAAAGCGAGTTTCAAGTAGGAAGTGCTCGAAACGTTGAGGCGTCGTACGATTTTATTTTGTTACATCGGCGGCGAGTTGTAAGAGACGATACTAAGATAAGTCTAAATGATGGGGGCTTATAATCGAGATGAGGTATATTGAATTGTTTTTGTTGTCCGCGGCAGCGGGCTAACGGCGAGCGCGGCGCGCGGCGTGACGCCGGTGTACCTGCGCTGCCGCGAGGGCGCGGTGGCGTGGCGCTACCCGCGCGGCGCGCTGCGGCTGCTGCTGGCGCCGCCGCTGCCGGCCGCCGAGCGCGACTTCCGCGTGTGCGTGCGCCTCGTGCGCCGCCCCGACCCGCCCGACCTCTTCCACACGCTGCTCCTCAACGACACAGGTACCCAATACACTCTCCAATACCGTAAGCGGCTTTACATTCATATATTAATTTTAATGCCCCTCCCGTCCAGTACCCGGCTTAACGAACATACGTCTTCTCGATAAAACCGTCGTGTCCGAGAAGTCTCATAAGCCGTTATAACGCCCACGATTTCATCTTGTATTTTAAAAATACCTTCGAAACCTTTGTTACAACAAATATTTTAGAATTGCAGATTGCCTCGAAATAATCTTGCCATTTATTATGGCTTAGCGGAAGGTGAGAGGAATTTAATGATTTTTCTTTTAAACAGAACCCGCGGAGCGTTTCCCTGCTCGAATTTTTGTGGAAGGGGCTCGCAGGCTGGTGCCTTTATACGCGCCTGATGATGGGGACCCGCGGGAGACGAGATGCTTCCGCAGCCGGCACGGCCGCGCCGCGCTGTACGTGGAGGCGGAGCCCGAGGACGGGCCGAAGCGTCGAGTGGCCACCTTCAGATATGAGGCCCGGCCGCTGGACAGACGGCACCGCGACCCCGCTACAGCTGACTGCAGACCTTGCACGGACTCAGAGCTGGAACTCGCTTTCTGTACCAGCGATTTGGGTGAGTTTTTTTCCATCATTATAGCACTTTCACCGCTTCAATCTGCTCGCAAAAGCGCAAAAAAGTATCTTCTATTTGCACATTCGCATCAGGAATATCTCCGGGGAAATTGCAGTTGTAATGAGTAAGCAGAAAACGAGCGGTCGCGCCCTCGAACGTTAATAAACTTCGTGCCGGCGTCGACCGCAACGTAATTTGTCTCCATTATGGAGATTCCCTGCGCCTTAAATTTAATTTTTACCTTATCGTATGAAAATGTAATTATTTCACATAATTGCCTTTAAAACATAATGTAAACATTTGTCCGGGAACGTTATGATTTCGTTAGCGTTTTAATGCTTTATCTTGCGAAATTTAAAGTCCACTCGTGACATAAAAAAATCAGCGAAAAAGGCAAAAGGATCATCTGATACAGCGAGGCGAACCTTTTATGTAGTACCGCTAAGTGAGCGCGCATTAAGTTCTAAGAACGGATGAAGATTAAAATGCAATTCATACCGGTCCTGATTTACGGAAGCCGCGGTGTATGCAGGGAGATGGGTAGTTAGATTCAATTTAGCTCCGTAATAGCGAGGACGACAAGTACTGGATAAACTGGTGAGGCGGCACGCGACTCCGCGGGGAGTCAACGAGGAGTTTTTTATTCTCGTTTGATAAATAGTAATAGTGTGGAGTTATGTCATGGAGGGGCGCGCGGGCTGCGGCGCGGGGGGCGGTGCCGGTGGGCGGCCGCCGCGAGCCTCCAGCACGGAACATTGAAATTTGTGTATGTCATGCTACAAAATAATTATTGATATTCATATTTGACCGCATCCCGACGGCCGGAATGAGGGCCAAATGCGGTCGAGTCCGGATAAGGAGCTTCATATTTCTTTCAACGAAAGGCATTTATCATTCTACGTATTTTTTGTTCAACTTTTTATGGTCAACATTACCTAATGAAGTTTTCGTTTTCATATATAATTATTTTTTATGGAAATAGCCGCATTTAAAATTTAACAAAATTTTTCGATATCGATTCTCGCATTCGATGTTTACACGATTCTGCTAATTGTTGCTTTAATGATAGGAATAATGTTTAGTATTTATGAGTTTTGAGATACGGTATTTTTTTGGGAGTGTTCGAGGTTCGTCGAGGAGAAAGGTTTGTTAAAAGCCTCGTCTATAATTATGGGCGGCGGCGGGTTGACGACCGTTTTCCCCACTGCCACTATTCACTTATCTCCTCCAAACAAAAGCGTGACATAAAAAGCGACTCAGTATTTGCGCTTACTCACGACAGAAGAAAAAACCGATTGCACTCACAATAGAGCCGCTGTGATTAATACTTATAACGAATCGACAATCTGTATCTCTAGCTATTGTAATACTCGTGACTTTGCTTGTGGCGCTTCAAGCGCAAGTAGGGGAATTTTATACAATTGAAAGCTTAACAATTTATATTTGTAACTGGGACACGCTAATAATGTAGATGTCTCCACGATAAGGTGTGTTTCCGCTTGTACCGTAGGTTTTAGAATTAAAACGCGTGTGTTCCTGTTGACGTTTATTTGGACACTATTTGACATTACAACAACTCTATTGACTTTGACAACCTGGACAGTAGGTGATTTTTAAATAAAAGACAAATATTTAATTGAATAAAGACTTGTATTCAACTGCAACATATTTAAAGGCAAATGAGTGATTCGAATTTTTGATAGACCTGCAAAATGTGGTCAGGCGTAGCCCGTAACGTACAGACCTAGTATTTAGTGTGCTGACGGCGTGCAGACTTTTTTGTCTCGCCACGCCAATAGGTCCGCTGTGTCAACCGTGATTAATGTATTTTGCGATCGATGCGGACGTATTCAGTTCACTGGTATTCATTGAACACGTTTTTTCTTCTACCTATTCCTAGATAGCGCGACGTGAGCTATTACTGCCGGTCGCTATTGATAATAACATGTGTTTTAAATATACTCGTGTAACGGCTACATTTTAGTTTTTATACGACCACATTTAGTAACTACATTGTTCTTTTAGATATATTGCGTTCATTAAATCTTCAAACATGAGATCATAGCATTTAAAAAATATATGTGTGTCTCACTGAAGAATTTAATTTGAAGTCATGTAACTAATGTGCGCCGATGATCTCGATTCAAACGTTCTAGAACATTCTAAGTACTAAATAATAAATGATCCTTACGCATTCTTGCATTAGGTGTTGTTACACAAATATTACTAGCGTTCCGTGCTGTCTCATTTTTGGAACGAAGTTCATTATCGCGCGTTGCGAAGGAGGCTAGATGGAAAAAATTCAGACAAAAAGTTGTCACGACACTTCTTGCTACAATTAATTTAATTTATTACAATTCCTTCACTAATTAATCGAAAGAAACTTCATTCCATTCAGGTGTCTCTTGACACCTCTCTTCTGTTTTTTTTTAATTTCCACTAGTGTGTAAACATTGTAACTTCCATTGTTTCAGTCTCCCGCGGCGTGTTCATCGGCAGCGAGCAACGGGAGGACCTGGACACGACGCAGCTCACGCTCCGCGTCACCAAGCTGCTGCGCGCCACCGCCCTCGCCGGCCAGCGCGCGGCCGCCGACGACGAATACTTCAGGTACCGCCGCTGTTATATACTAATAGTTTTTATGTTTGAAGTTTATAGCGACGCATCTTGGGTTTGTGACGAACGTTCTGTTTAAGTCATGCGTTAAAAAAGTTATGGTGTTCCGGGCTGCGGGCTCCGCTTATTGTTCAGCCCCATTCTAGTTCGATTGTGGCCTTCGAAGCCGCTTAGGTGACTTGTTATGTAGTATAAATAAATAAGTAGAGATATATATATATATAAATAAATAAATAGATGCGATTGATGTGTCATCAGGTATGACACAGACAACAGCGTGGAGCCGGCGCCGGCGCGGGGCGGGGGCGGGGGCGGGGGCGGGCCCGTGCACGCGCACGTGCAGGTGGCGGCGGCGTGCGGCGCGGCGGCGGGCGCGGGCGAGTTCGTGGTGATGGCGCGGCGGCGGCTCGGGCGGCTGGCGCTCGTGTGCG
>DWQT01000366.1:0-24092 GCA_018244895.1 Myscelus amystis hages | reverse complement strand
GGTCGATTACAAATGTCCATGGGCGGCAGTAGCCACTTACCATCAGGTGGACTGCATGCTTGTCTTCTACTTCCATACTATAAAAAAAGCCATAGAAATTGATTTACATTTTTTACTTTGATAATTTTAATCGTTTTACACGGCTCTATATAACCGTATCGCTTCTCTCGTATCCAAGCAATATTAAAACAACGATAAACTAAGACGAACTAAACGACCGTGTGTTGTAAATAATGTGAAAAAAAACTTTACAATGTTCAAAGGGTCGCTGTTCAAAGCACGAGATAAAAGCATTTGCCAATAAACAAAGGAACATTTGAATTAAATCAACATTGAGCACCTAGACGTAGAGTGCGTGTCTTGATTACGTAATTTTGAAATTTTTCAACTTTTATATTATACATGCATAGAATACAGAAAAAGCATGTCAAGTCTGAAATAATAGCTGAAATAGATATACATATTTGCCAATGCATTCTCTTGATTAAAGGACACTGATTGTTATTGCTTTTCGTGTACATTATGTAGCTAAATTAGTTGAATGTACAAGAGAAAATGCCAAGAGACGAAGCCCTGATTGTGTTGCTATCGTTTAGAACATAAATCAGTCGTTCGCGCGCTAATTGACAGGCGCGGAGGCCGCCGTCGCCGCCATCAGCGCCGTTCTGCGGAACTACGGCACACTACAGTGTCAAGTTCAGCTCGCACGTCAATAATATTAATTACACTCTCGTTACGAACATCAGTTACATTAAATACAGTAAACTTACTGTTTTGTTTCCACATAATTCCGCTTTATATTATGTCAACGTTTATAAATGGCGTGAAAGAATACTCGTAACCTCAAAAGAAACAGCTTTGAAGATAAAAACTAGTTTTATACTATTTACATTTATAGCTAAGTATAAAGAAAATTGTATTTAAATAAACGTATTGAGATTAATTAATAAATAAATAGACAGAAATTTCATATTCACCTACACCAAAGCAATAAGGAAACCTGCGAATTTACTTACCATCTTGAATGCGAATCGCATTGTGTAATTTTATCGTTCGAAAAGAGAAACGTTTTTCATTCTCTCCCAGTCGTACCTTTGAATCACTGAATCACCTAATTATAATAATTTTAGGTTACCAATCGCTGCGAGACAGCGCACGTGATTCAGATTTCCTGTAATTTTTATTTCCGTAATTGTACTAAGTAGGCACCTACATAATTTATTGTTTCACATTCTGCATCCTTTTTTCGTGGAGACGGATATATCTTTAAACTTTAAAGCAATACGTACTTAATTACGTAGACACCTATTCTTATGTTTCTTTCCCAAACCTTTATCTGTATTAGATATTTAATTGAATAATTTAACGATTTAGCATGCCTCTAGTGATATTATAAACATGGATACTTTGAAAAGAAATTTATATAGTGCTATCATAAAGAGGTCGTCGACAACAACGCAATATCTTAAAGCTTGGTCAGTTGAGGCGCGAAGGTAGGATAAACTAGCCAATTAAGAAACACATTTTCCAATTATAATAAGTATTTTATAATGTGGTTTAATGCACTATATTAAAAGTATTCGGTATTTGGATTCATCTTTTTTTAAATTTGAAACAAATAAGCGACAAATAGACGCGACTATAAGTAGAGATAAAAATGTTAAGCGCGTCGAACGTGCGAATCGTTTCCGCCAAGCGTCGCGCGGTGCCGCCACGTCTGCGGTGTATAGCATTAGCATACTGTGCGTAATGCAACTAAAAATATATGCTTACATTAGACATAGGCGGGGAAGATATATCGTAAGTACATGAACGTTGGTTCGCAAAACAGATCTCGGTATTGTATCTAAACGATATCTAAAATTGCAAGCGTTGTTAAGCGAAAACGGTGTTAGCATTTATACATCTGAAGTTGTGTTCTAAATCTTCTTCGTGAATTTATTTTTATAGATTAATTTGCGACAGTCAATTACTGCAGCCATTTCTAACGGCTTTCCATATTAAACATGTGCGACAGAATTAGTCATGCTTTCAAATTGATATTCCTTACATAATAAATATAGTTCGAGAAACGTCCCTAACTTTTGATTTAAAACTTATGTAAATTGGATATATAAAAAGAAGTTAACTAAATCGGATTAGGGTTTTGCGGAAGCGGATTTTTCAACGTTGACATCCGCAAATGCGTATGCGAATGTGAAGTTTAATTTTTTTAAATCTGCTTATCAAATTTAAAACTAGAAAAATTGCACGAAAGCTCATTTGGATTCATTGTACTGTCACTGTTAAATTTTGAATTATTAAGCGACCGATTTTTTTTATTTTAGGATGTTTGCGTAACTAATGTCTACCTACTGCCTGTTACACGTTAAGTTCATTAATTCACATTGGCAACAAAAGTCAATGCACACATAAATTTTGACAAATTGAGCGCCTCGGTTCCAATTGTCATCAATCTATTCATAGATAATAGAATTAATTATTACCCTAAGCAATTAGTGACATTATTTGGCCGTTGACTGAGGATTCATTAATCTTTCCGTGTACTGTCACTTGTTTTTTGCCGCGCTTTTGTTATGGTCATATATGGTCTGTGGACCGTTAACGAGCGAAGCGCATTTTTTTTTCATTCCAAATTTGGACTAACGCTCTAAAATGTATCAGCTGTGAATAATACTCGTATACGTTCTAACCAACCATTTTAAATAGAATTTTATAAAACTGTTAAACGTAAAGACGTTTTATAGCACCATTCATATTATAAATGTTTTTTTTTATTTATAACCGTGAGCTCATACAGTTCAGCTCCAATTCCTTTACGTGGGCAACTGAACTGAACGCATTATTTTTTTCTTAAATGATTCCACATTTAGAACGATTATACGATAAGCCTTATGAGATTTAAAATTTGAACACAAAGGGTATTCAGAACCTACTATTTTCCTATTATACAATGTTCATTAGCTGTTGAACGTTACCATACCCTTTTAAGCTACAATAAAATCTTGCATTTGGTACATTTAAGGTTATCGCCGAAAACAGAAATATGAGTGTCTACCTACAAAACCCTTAAAGCGCATTTACAGTAAAGACGACGTATTTAGATCAACGCGTACTGGGTCAAACTATCTAGCCACGCAAATAAAAAAGAACCTCGTATTTGAATTTCTACCAAACCTTAAAATGTAACATGAGTATTACTTCACTGAAATGTATTCTATATTTCATACATTTAACAGTTTGAGGTTAAACCGTCCTTGATTATTTCGACATAAACGAAACGGGATTGCGCACCTATCAACAGGCCCTCTCGGTTAAGAGCAATACTCTCTGCAAACAAATCGTTTATTTAGCGTTTCCGCCCATCAATCTCTCAACGTTTCGCTGGTAAGTGCAAGTGTTTTAACCTGTGATTGATGTTCTATCCAGATTTTTAGTGTTCCTACGCACGCGCCTACGACCTCAAGGTTAATACCGCGCCGCTTTATATCGGGTTAAACTTTAAAATTAATGATTTGAACGTAACAGAGCGTGAGCGACTAGAATGGCGAATGAAATGTCAATGTATTGTCCTATCAATTTTGGGCGGACAGCAATTGATGTTTATAGTTCTACAGCTTTGTAGTCAGACCACCACTCGGTTTGTGTTTAAAATTAACTAAATAGATATTTCGCTACAAATTTTACAACGAGATACAATAACACATATTTCCTTTAAACTTGATTTTCTTAACATAGCTAGATGTTTTTTTGCGTTTGTCCTACATTATATTTATTTGTTTCTACAAAATAGGTAAGTATTACAATTAAATTGTTGTTCGAATCAAATATTTCATTGTATTAATTAAATGCAATAGACGTTACACTAATGGGAAATATTTTAAAAACGATATTACATATAAATCATGGTAAATACGTAAAAAATATCCGGTATTCGGTTAATCAGGGAAGGTATTGAAATCATTTAATAGGGGAGCCTTGGGCGCATAAATATTTTAAAGAACCGGTAATGTTGCGAACGACGTAGTTTATCAGAACGTAGCCAAAGATAATAAAAGAAAAAAGTGATGTTCCAGTGTCCGTCTGACGCATGCCGCGCGGCGCGATGGTGCAATGAACCGGTGGCGGCCATGTCATAGATTTGACTGCCGGCGTTAGATACGCTACATTCGCACTGAACGCTAAATCAATCTTGCAACGCTACCTGGAACATGACACATCTAAACTTAACATTTAATGTGCAAAAGATTGTTTGGGAGCGCACTATTTTAACATTTTTTATTATCACGATTAATATTCGTACTGTTTAAATATGCTCAATTTGTTTGCCTCCAAGTGGTTTTTGACTACAAAATAAGCAGTCTTAGGTCAATGTTGTTTCGGTAATTAAGTTATGACACAGAATACCTTTGATAAATGTACAGTAAGTACAGCTGAATATTATTTGGTTAAGTTAATACATAACAATTACAAAGTGCTAGAATGAAGTGATTTCTTAGTTAAGAGAAAAAAAAATAAACTAAACAAAGAGTTACACGTAACTAAAATCTTAGAACTGTCTGGTTATGAGATCAGAAAAATACATGGGTTATGTTAGAAAGTTGTTTCATTTTTAGTCGTGGCATAACGTAACATGCAGGTGAAATTGAGAGATCAAATTAGCGCGAACACTAATGATATTAGACCTGAATCTAGGTAACGGGCGCTTACCTAGCTAATTAGTCTGTTTCGTCTAAGTTGTAATGCTAACGGGGTACTATAATGAACATATCGACTGACTTTATTTTCTATGGTTTAGCTTCAAAACCATTTAAGTTCTACAACGGGAGACGAGTCTGTCAAATGGGTTATTTATAAACATACATAATATTTAATGTAATGAAATAAGCACATAAGCAAGCAGCAAGAATGATGCCACTTAAGGGCACCTGCTATAGGAATACTCGAACCTCGAATAGGACTATATAAATAGGATTATTAATACCTAATATGTAGATTAAAATCATTAGAGGTTAATAAACCTGTAACTTGGATAGCAATTTTGGTCAATATCGATATTAACTTATTACATATAACTATTATTTCTATTTCGTAATGTATTCAAAATGGTCTTCAAGGATATATATTAGGCAAAAGCTAGATCGAAACTTGATCCGAAATAGCAGTCATTCAGTCATCCCACATAAAACTGCGTGAATTAGCTCCTAAGTCATTTATTAGGCAATACAGTGGAATTTACGTTTATTACATCTGTTTTTACAATGCTTGGAATAGCTCTACTTTTTATAGTTATCGTTATAATTATTTATGTAGGGAATTATAAATAGATTAATAGTTTATAAGCGAACTGTTTATTGTCATGCGAGCTACAACTATGCGTAATTTGGGATCAGGTGGAAGCATACAAGATCCCAAAATATTAAAATTTTACTAAAATGATTCATAGCTCTTGCCTTATTTCTTTGGTGGAATCTAAAAAAAAATTCAACTGTCAATGTTCAATTATTATTGTGCGTATTGAGGTTATTTATAGATATAGAATATTAATGAATTTAATATGGGTGACAGACTAAATTTACGAAAGCTTATAAAAACGTTTAACGCGTGGGCCACGCGTGACCGTGTAGACTTAAGTCATGCCTCGTTTAGTCATCACTAAATTGGTTAGTCAAATAAAACACTAAACATTTGAATAACACATAAACCTTATGTGCATACTAGCTTTTGCGCGCGGTTTTGAAATTGAAGTTCCAAGATCCAATAAATGCATTATTCTAATGTACCGGTGTGTCACATGCAAGTCAACGATTTTTTTATATATGTCTTACCCCCATTAGGCATGGAATTTTAAAAAATCGTTTTTTAATGCTCACTTAGGCAAATTTCAGGATTCTAGTTGTAGTATTTTCGTCTGTGAGTTTATTTTTGAATCCGTCAGTCAGTCTGTCAATCACCTACTTCTTTTATATAGATAGATTCACGTAACGTGCTGAGATATTGAGCTAAATGAATTAACTTAATAGGCATTATATTCAGTTAATAAGCCTTTTTTGTTTTAAGTTTTTTAAGTAAAGTTTGATGGCAATTTTTTTTTTCCTAAATTAAATATTATACAAAATGTATAGAAATAACATAGTGTGAGTTTTAAATGCGGAACAATAGGACATTGATTCTTGGCTAGCGCGTGGGCGCGATTAGGACATACGTAATCTTAAATTTGCCAATAGCTGTACCACATTGAATAGCTTAAAAGTTATCAAGAGCTGCATATCTAGCTAAACATAACCATCAAGAATACGTAAATACTGATAAAATTAATCATCGTATTGTATTAACGTTTTACAATTCTTTAACGCACTGATTTATACACGCAGTTTCTTAACGTTATTAGGTACTGTATGCATTGTACTGTATGCATAATCATATATGACAAGACAATACATATATATTATGTCACTGATGATTAAAATGCATTATATTGTCTAAATACACATACCGTCCCAGATAAACATTGATTAACGGTTTTGTAAGAAAAAGTGGTTGTTAACAATACATTTTTTATATTTCAGAAACTTTACACAAGGGATATAGCTGTGAATAGATTCTTACGCGCTTAATATCGCGGGGGCATTGCTGATAGCGCATAAACAATTGGAAGTCTGAAATGGAGAACTGCGTGGTTAAAAACTGATTGTATTTAAGCCGTGTAGGTAGAGATTAATGCATTAGGTAGACACGCGGTTACGTTTCGATTCGGTTATAGGTCAACTGATTAATCATATCACAAATTATACCTATATTTTTTGGCAATGTATTGTTAAAAATTCTATTCTTTCAATTTTGTGTGACAGTAACTTTGGCTTTATATTTACCACTGAAATAATTCACCATTAGGGTTAAATTGTATATTAGAGTGCATTCTCGTCAATAGGCATTCAAAATTTATTTTAATTAAAATCGGCGATATTAAAAATAATGCATTTCTAACACCTTAACTGTTAAAATGAATCTACTTGTATCTTCGCGTTATTCCGCACACAACACCCATGGAGTCGCTGACAATTAAAGCGGCGGACGATTTCGTAAACATTACACTTGCGTTTTGATGACGTGTCCGAAGACGTGACCCATTTCATTTAATCTTCATCTTCCCGAAACTATTTGGATGGATTGAATGAATTAGTGGTCCAAAACTAGATCTGCTGTCATGCGCCCCCGGTCTATTAAGGACGATTAGCAAGAACAAATACGGGTTTGTTGCAACAACGCATCGCCTGAGAACTGGGTTATTTTGGGAATTCTCTCATCGCCTGCGAATTGCTTAGTAAGTACATAAATTTTTTTTAGGAATAATGTTTGCTCTTTTCATCCCGTGTTCAATGACCTCGACCTATAAAGCGCTGCATGGTACATTCAAATCGATTTTTCATGACTCGATTAATATCGAGAAAACATTTACGTTCGCTGGTGGACTAATGACGAGAAGAGCTCCATATCCTCTTTAATAAGGGATTTAGGCCATAGTCCACCACGCTGGCCAAATGCGGATCGGTAGACTTCACACACCTCAGACAATATTATACAAACTTATAACATCCTGAGGTGTGCAGGTTTCCTCGCAATGTTATCCTTCGCCGTTTTAGCAAGTGAAATTTAATTTTTTGGTTATAAAACGCACGTGGTAAATCCGAGGTGCGTGCCAGGATCGAACCCGGACCCCCGGAGTGAGAGGCTGAATTTCAAACCACTAGGCTATAACTGTTTGTTTTAAAATTACTGCAGTTTAACTGTCGCCAGCCGGCCGTTCCAAGCTTAAAAGCATGAAACGTCTACCCGCAAATTGATTAACGCGCCACTTCGCAGCAAACCGCCGCTGCTAATGAGCCGCACTTTGTGCCAATTAGCGGCGTTGCTGTTCCTCAAAATTCCTTTATTCCTCCCGAAAGAGAATGCTAGTAGATTACTATTTGTATCCTGTTATCTAGTGGTACGTGATAAATAAATAAATGTTTCAAATTACCCTTGCCACCTTCACTGTTGCAAGCTTACTCAGCGCACCCCTTGGTATAAGGGATTTTAAGATATTTGCCATTAAGGGTTGTGGAAGGAGAATGCGAGAAATCTCGGCTTCAGGTTGAAAACAGAACGCAATTATATAAAAGTTACGAGTGCTTCAAATATACCGGCTATAAATATTGAGAATTATTGTGAATACTTCTTTAAATTAGGAAGAAACAAACGAAAAATCAGTTCGCAGCCTTTTTTCGCCCCAAGAAAAGTATACAAAAACAAAGAAATGAAATAAATCCTAATAACGATAATAAAATATTAATCAAAACAAAAAAATAAAGAAAACAAAAAATAAAAATTATAAACAGAACAACACAACATTCCTTTCATTATACCTCTGTTACGTGGTGTGGACGGGTTATAATTGATGTTTACGTTAACGACGAAAAACTGTCCAATTAACAGCTTTGTAAACAAATATCAATTGTCATTAATGCTGTTATGAAAACGGCTACTTATTACTTTGTTTAATTCGGCGTCCTGTAACGCCATAGCTAATTGTTTGGTCTAGATAGGTCACGGGTGAGGAAGTCTAGACAAAGTTGATCGGTTTAATCAATTAGTACCGCGCCGATGTACATGGCTGACTCGGGCGTCGAACCCGCGACATTGCCGACGGAAACATCAAATGCACGGCTAATAACCTTGTAAGGTATATACTTTACTCGTACGTCTTCAAACTAACTATGGTTAAGACACATATAGACACGTACGTTGTGTAGAAATATTTTGTTTTTCAGTTAAATGACTGGCCTCTTGATTTAGTAGAGACCCTGACTGCTAAATCGTAGGTCGGTAGATAAAAACCCATTTGTGACCCAAACTTTGATTTCTGTTCTAAGGCTGTAAAAGCTATTGAAAACTAAGCAATCTTAATTTTAGATCGTTACAGATAACATAAAAATACGTAACGAGTTACTATTAATTAATATTATTCCTAATTTAAAACTATAAATGCCATAACCTTAGAACACGAAGGCTTAGGAAAATCAAGGACTTACTGGCGTAGCGAATAATCATTTTATTTACTACCGTAGCGTGTGGCCGCTCTGAATAAGATTTATAGCCATGTTCTAAGCGATAACTGTTTAAAACACACGAATAAAATCGCATTTAAGTCTCGATAGTAAAGTAACCATTTGAAATAAATCTAGACGAAGTTTAAAAACTTCTTATTAAAATATAGCGGTTTAACACTGGCCGAAAAAAATCTGTTCGTTTTCTGAAAGACATTTAATCGAATTTCTAATTGTAGAAAAAAGTTAAAAACGGTTCTCGTCGATTTTGAATCGTGATCGTGATAGTTAAAACAAATAATGAAATATCTGATGAGTTAATGTTTCTGTGAATTGGAAACTAAAATAGTTTTACCCTGTTTTAAATCCAACTTGGATATTTATGCTTCTATGTACAAAGTTAGAAAAATGCCTAATGGAATATTTAATTTATAACATTTGAAAAACATTAAGGGAAATATAAAATCAGTCATTAAAATCACATTTGTTGTCTTCTCCGGAGGTCCGCAGGGAGCTAGCTGACATCAAAATGTTTGTGGGCGGATCTTTCGTTACGGTAAATCTTGAAAGCCTTAATAAAATCTCGTAACCTCGTGCTGGCCTATGTCTGTTGTATCTAGTAATTATTTTAAAGAAACATTCTTGATGTAAATGCTGAAAAGCTCTTTGCGTTTCCTGTATGGAGAAAACTAATTAAATAAAATGAATTATAAATGCAGATACACAAAAACGATTATTATTGTTTTATGTCGTGTAGACTCTATTGCACTAAAGACGGATTCAGTTTTCTTTATTTTTTATTTGAAATTGAACTTTAAAAACTTTGTAATAGAGTCGAAAGTCGCGTCTATACCTCTGTTTAAAATAATTTATCAATCATAGAGCGATTCCCAGGTGAAAATCTCCGTGTCAAGGTCACACTGTGAGGAGGCCGTGAGAGCCTTCCACCTGTTCGTCGGGAGCCTACCTGTGGCAAGATGCCAGCCTAGTACCAGGAGAGCAGAAACTACGCAGAGGTCGCGCTCACCTGGCGCATGCGTCCGGTAACTACCTGTTTCGTTTCACGCGCGACCATTCTATCTAGAACTACGAGACCTGTGCAATTGTTCGTGAACCTATTCACGTCTGTACGTATAAAAGGGATGGGGTGGTTCGTGCATGTCTGGTGTTATTACGCATGCGCTCTTTCCCCTCACCTGTCCGTTTCGTCCACATTGAATTAGTTCTTACTAAGAAATTGGAACTTACGCGCTTGGCAACGCGAATTAAGATTTAATTATGCTACGTAATTCGTTTGTGGTGTAATTTATCTACCTACTACTACTAATTGAATAACGTATTTATATTTAAGGAGAAAAAGTCACAAAAAGGCAAAAATCTTGGAGAAAAAATATATTTTAAGATAACACTAACAAGACGTTTCAGTCCGCCCACGTTTAAGGGAAAGTCTACGTTTATAATCAACAAAGGACATCTCCGTCTACCGGATGACGCTACGTTTGTCGCCATAAGTTTAACTGAAATTAGAACTATCTCCATGTCAACACGTTCGTGGTTTGTGATGATGGTAGGAGAAAGAATGTGACGAGCCCTTAACAATAACAACAATGTAATAAGACCAGTGTAACGACGGCTTAATGTCTAAATAAAATGGCGTTACAAAAAGACATTACATTTGCATGTAAAGAAATTGTTTTTAGAGTAAAAATTTCAAACAGAGCTAAACTAATTCGCTGTTCGTGAGCTTTAATTTGTTTGTTAATGTGCAATTGTAAATAATTACATTAATAAAAAGTAGGCAATGAATTTAACAGACTTATGTAAATTGTTAATGAATCTTTTACCTTTTATCTATAACTAGGGAGTGGAGGGTATTGTGTGATTACCCAGACTATCGATAAGGTTGTTATTATTATTATATTAACTGTTTAATTAAAACGGTGTCTTGCCTGCTTTGAGCTTTATGCAATTTGCAAAGCTGGAAACAAATGAATGTAATAATAAATTAGGCAATAGCACAGTTATTGTCCCGGGTACATTGTAAAGCAATTAGTTGCGGTGTGTACGAGACAAATATTACCGGCCGTCGTTTGATCTTCGGACTCGAATCTTTTGAAGAACAAGTAATGTTTGCGAACATCGGAATTAGTGAGAATTTTATGTGCTTGTTTTTGCGATATAGGTTCTCTTTGTACACGTCTAGAATTCTCAGATTTTTCAGTCATTGCAAATAAATGGATTTCTACATTTTAGAATTGCATAGATACCTATTAGGTGTTTAAATAAGCAGTTTAGATAGGTTAGTTTGAACATACATATTGTAAAGCGTGATGTCAATTCTACGTAACATTTATTATTTGTGCCGTTTAACACAATCTTATTGCTAACACATAAGTGACGTCACAAAATGGCGAATATGTTTCAACATTAAAAAAACAAAACAAAATTGAAACTCCAATATTGGTTATTCATCGAAAAGTTGTACTGACTCGACTTTTTATTATTATAACAAAACACATCCTACTTGAGAGACGAAACACCGGAGAATGCTTAAATACGATCATATTTATGTGACAAGTTTTTTTCACCAGCCATACATTTGTCTAGTCGTCGAAACCCACCGAGTTAAGTGCCACTTCCTTCTCAGAAGCTCTTCGGAGTCGGAAGGTTTATAGAAAGACAACCTTTTATTTCTAATACCGCGATCGTTGGTGGAATAGATCGGATCACTTCACACGTTTTCTTTTTATTCCCTATTACTTTACACAATTAATTATATTCGTTTGACACGCGTGTAATTGTACTGCAATACCATAGTACATACGGTAACAGTCATGTGTTAATGAAAACAGAAAGACAATTTTGCATCAATCTATACTAACATATACCAAAATAACATTTTTAGAATTTCGTCTATCTGTCCATCTGTTTGTTCCAGCTAAACTCTGGAACGGCTGGACCGATTTGACGGGACTTTCAATGCCAGATAACTGATGTAAGAAGAAATAGATTACGCTACTTTTATTTTAAAATTTTACCAATATTTTTTTTTGTTAAATTCAAACGCGGATGAAATCGCGGGCACATCTAGTAAGGAATATTTTTGTTGGTAATACGCTTGTTATATGCAACCTAAGTTAAACACAAAGGAATACATCAATGTGGTAGGTATACTCGTACATTGCTTGTCAAGATTAACCGGGTAAATATTTGTTATGTACACACTATTGTATAGACGTTATACAGGTGTTCTTTTTTTAAAAAACTTTTTTTTTAAATTCCGTTTATTATTCTCCGATTGTAGCGTAGAAGTGGTCCAGCCGCGGCCCTGACCGAGGCGGACAGCGTGGGCGGCGGAAGAGCTATCACTGGACATCCGCTCCATATCGCCAGCGCCCAATAGGCATCGCTGTTCTAACACCATACTATTAGTACACCTAGATTTAGCTGGCGCCTAGTCCTTATTATTGTGTGACGATGCAAAATTTCATGGTTCACGATTCTAATTTGAACATCTGCTCTGATTTTAAATTACTACCTACATAAGCCATCTACTACTTATATTTATGTATTTGAATGCCTTGCTTTTAATTTGATATTTTAAAAAAAATATCCTTTTAGAAACAATTTCCGCATCTAGCAGAACCGGATTTTTAATTTATGGGTAATTTAATTATTGACTTTGCGGATTCATCAATGACTCACTAATCAATCTACAATCGAGCATAAACTCCAAACACAACGATATATTTAAATTTACTGTTGAACAATACATTAAATAATGCGCTGCAGCGCTACTTAGTCGCGTTTTACATTAAAACGTATTTAGTTATTACGGTGAAATGGATAGGTTAAACCAATTAACAAATCTAAGGATACATTTAAGCTTGAGCTGATAATAAATGGAGAGATTAAAGCGAGAACTATTAATTTTGTAATATCATGCCGAAAACAAAATGATTCATAAAATAGAATAATAATAAAATAGTGTGTAATGAACAGTTTAAGAGTCGTTGTTTTATTCGATATAATATCTTTTGTCGGTCTGATGGTAAAAGATCCCTTTGTAATAGGCGTGTAACTTAATTATAGTGTTTGCTCCCTCGACTTTGGAAAAGGTAAACACCACTCGCTCCGGGAATTAATTCCCACTTTTTTCACTAAGCTTGTTCTGGTTACAAACAACCTATCAAATATTTTTTGTCTATGTGACTAAATACACAGATAATATAGAAGTAATCATATGCTAATGATTCTTTTAAATAGTTTTCCGTGTCGCCTAACTTTACATTGACTTTTTTTTATTGTAACCCCAAAAAAAATTACATGCACAATAGAGTTATAAAAAATTGTTTTTTAAACAAAATGTAAGATATTAAAAGGTATCCAAATTGTACATAATTCTTGTTGAAATCACCAAATAACGGATAGACGATTTAAAAATAATCGTTCTAATATTAGATGTTCATTAAACATTATTCCAAATGGTCAAATTACACTTGAAATAAAAAGAGGTGACTAAAACCGATAAAAAGTATAAAAAATATAAAAATATATCAATACAATAACATCTACCAAAAGACGACCCCACACGCTGTCCAGATTACCGATGATTTACATCATTAATCCGGGGAACAACTAGTCCTGTCCGATGATAGCCCGTCTTGTTAACCATCGTTACCTGTAAAGAAAAATATTAAATTAACATAAAATCTTTTTATCGAACAACCATTTAATCATAGTCCAATCTTGGTTATATTACGTTGTTTTTTTTATAAATCGGTATTAATTTTATAAATAAGTTTTCTGGAAGAAATAACTGATTCAGCTTTGGCAATGGCTGGATTTTAAAAAATCTATTATAATGTAGTACTAAACTATTCCTGGAATCGACCAGACAATTTTTAAAACAGATTCACCGAAATCCATAGATATTTAAAACTACGCCTATATTTAAATCTATGGTTATGCCTCTAAGAGTATAACCAAGGCGCATAGCGACATAGAAAAACAAAAGAACTACTGCGACCATAACTTATCTGTGGACAAGATTTTATTGTGCATACGTGACCTTGCACAAACATCTTGGAAAGCAAACAGCCAGTCATGTAGCCAGTCCCGTACCATCTGCTAGAGCAGTCCGTTAGCAACGACTTCAAAGCTATGTACGAGTATGTATATTTACGATTATGTAAAGATAGTTTGGTTTTCTTCCATAATGTATAATTAACAGAAGTATTTAATTACTATTTTTTTTAATATTACCGGTGAAAGCTCCAATTCTATTGCAGTTTCAAAACAGATGTTTATGGACTGGCCACTAGAAGCTTAATAGAGAAAAATTTTGTCTATGTCAAGACTATAATAAATTTTGCTTACTAAGACAGTATGTACAACACGGAATTTGCAATTTAATTTTTAATTTTTAAAACCCTTAAAACCCTTTTTTTCACATTTTATTATTTTTTTTTCTAAAAAAAATTATATGGGATTAGATGATAATGATGAATGCTTATGATATGAAACATTTCGAGTTAAGTGGACATTCGCTTTCCAATTAAGTATACCATATTATCCCTATTACACATCTCAGAGTCTCACGTGCAATGTAAAGTAGGCAATTATTTTCTATTTTCTGTGCGTTTATATTCAGTCGCGATATACGTATTTGTTATGTATATTAGAAAAATAGTATTCATCTGCATAAAATGTTCATACCTATATCCACTTATTTTAAAACTATAATCGTTCTCGTTACAGTCTAGTTATTATTATTTGATTAAATTAAATTATAATAATGGCTGGTCGTCAGATTTCCAATGTAGTCCCATAAAATCTACGTGTGTGATCCCGACATGTAGAGCGAAAGAGACGACGCAATATCTTACCTCTCTATCCCTCGCTAAACACTCGTGTGGATGTAGAGCACTCCGCGGAATGATTAGAAAAAGTCCACACAAACAGATCAGCTATTATGATTGTCGCGAGCATAAAAACGCGTATTAGAAGCCTACATTAGCCACACGTGTTAGAAAAAAGTAGCGTTTGCTTAGCAAATTCTAATCTCTACACACACTCGCCGACCAGGA
This sequence comes from Myscelus amystis hages, assembly GCA_018244895.1. Classification (NCBI taxonomy): domain Eukaryota; kingdom Metazoa; phylum Arthropoda; class Insecta; order Lepidoptera; family Hesperiidae; genus Myscelus; species Myscelus amystis. The sequence goes on along the minus strand of DWQT01000366.1, from coordinate 8,917 downwards.
TTACAGGAGTCCGTAGGAAGTGTATCCACGTATGGCTCCGTGTGAGATATTATCAACACACACTGTAGACACATACGCGTGCGAGGGGTTGACGTACGTCGCCCCTAACTTACATTCACACGTAACACAAGCGGGATGCGAGACACCCTATCTAAGCAGGAACGAACAGGACAAAATCCGTGGAGGGATATGCGTTAGAAAGAGTTAGAAGTCTAGCGGAGTGCGGAGACAGCGAGACAAGTTCGAGCCTGCGCATCTTGAGTCTGGTTTAAGGGTGGTCGCCGGCTTACTGCTTTAGCGATCTGCTCGCCTGGTACACGTTGTCCATTTTAGGACAAAACTCGATAAAAAAGGGCGCTGTGGAGAGGGTCTCAGAGGGGTACAGGGATTAGCTAATTACGGGCAAGAGGGGGAGCTTCGTTTAACTAAATCAGTGCACGAATGTGTAGTCTTTCGTAGATCAGAACAACGACTTGAAACTTTTACATAGAAATTAAAATGTGTTTATGCATATCATTTTACATCTTCGAATATATACACATTTAGTTAAATAATAGTTAAAGATAAAATACAGCTGACTCCTAGAACCTGTATTTGTTTTTTAAGATACCTTGACATCAAAATAAGCTAGTCGGTAACAAATTATGGTCACAAAATAACGCACAACACATAATCTTTGGCGCCAGCAATTTGAATGGCGATTAGAGGTGATTTAAAAATCATTTAGCAAATCTAAACTCGAACCTACTGTTAATTTTATTTTAATAAAAAGTCGTCGGTCACAAAACGATGGCAGCAAGAAATGGGTTTTTAAATGTATTTAATCCTCCAATTCGATGTAACAGACATTAATGAGCATGGTTGGTTTTTAAAAAGGAATCAGTTTTGTCAAAGCAAATTGGTTTTTAACTTTTAAAATATATTACGATTGGAGCACAACCGTTGTACAATTTGTACTAAGCTGTATCTTTCTGTTCCTGTTTTGCTTTTGTGATATTCCTTTTGCTTGCTGTGATGCTATCTATCACCTGCATGTCTGCACATCAGAGTATAATCGTCACGCAATGTTTTTTTTACGACAGGTGTCGGTTAAACTTGTATTTCACGGTTATAAAAAACACGCAACATATATAAAATATATATAACCGTGCATTATATAATACAGTGTCGACAATCTATATCTATATCTGTATATATAGGAGATTTACAGCGATGTATTGACTCATCTCGATATCTCTGGAACCAGGTGACCTACGGTAAAAATATTATTTTCGGCGAGCAGAGGTCAGTTACGAGTAAGAACGGATTTTACGAAATTCCACCTGTAAGTAGGGTTGCGGGGGTGTTATTTATAATTTATATAGAAAAGCAACGTTTGCCGGGTCAGCTAGTAAAAAACATATTAGTCATTACCCCCACCCACAGTCTAACCGCGTACCTAGAAACCGATTATTTGAAGCAGTGTTTGATGTAAACCGCAAAAATATCTTTAGTTCAAAGCTGATAAAACTGATGCTATTTAGCGTAAATGTTTACGAATTCCCAAAACGCTGCTTACAGTTAGACCACTTAAAGTAGGGAAGCTGCGAGCTCGAGGCCAAGACTACAAAAAAATTATAATCATTTATTCGCACTCAATCATTCGTTCGATCATTCATTCGAACCAAAGTACTACCTACTTGGTCCAATACTGGACCAGATATTCTTTTATATTGAGAGGGATTTAGACCATAGTCTACCACGCTGGCCAAGTGCGGATTGGTAGACTTCACACACGATATTTAAATTTTAATTTATAAAACGCACCTAACAAGTGCTGCGCTGCGCGTAGTACGAGTACTAGGATTGTAGTAGGAGTAGGAGGCTAAATTTCAAATAACTAGGCTGTCACTGATTATTACATCTTATTAAATTAACCTGCTTAGTCTCAGTTCGTATAAATATCTCAACATTAGCAATTAATACGATTTAGCTATCTATTCATCGCAAATATACGATCTGTGTCGCGTAGATTACGGTCATACATAGTTCATTATTGATTTTGTTCAATTTTAAGTCCAATCGGGAGCAGACTGATGGCACCCATTGTCGCAACGAGGACATCACCAGCCGACCGTGAAATGGCACTATTATACGCATCGCGACGTTCAGAAACATTCAATGACTCCATTTGAAATGTAAACGAGATGTGAACTGCTTAATTATGCGATCAACATAATCGACAGTTAAGAGGGGGATTTTTTATTGTCTATGACTGACGGATTTGCGGATAGCGATTTAAACTTAAAATAGATATCTCAAAGGAAGTTTGTAGTATAATACTTAAGACTTTTTTAAACTATTGAACTGGCGGTATCGTAATATAACTGACCAGTATGCAATATATATATACAATTTATAGAACTGCGTACAGCAGTTAGTAGGTTCAATTTGGTGCATACATATAAATTTCATGAGGTGCTCATTTTTTTAAATATATAAAAATGCCGTAAAAGGAATTATGAAAATGCTTCATACATACATAATTCCCTTATAAAAATTATAGCCCGTTCTAATACAAGATCCAATTGCATGAATCTGTTTTGTTGATTTGCATCTATGAAGTACTGAATTAACACTACTTTCTTTCGCTTCCGGCCAACACTTTACGTACATTAAAATTTCACGCAATATTGATTGTTAGCTACCACGCTCCGATATTGCAAGTACCCGCGATGTGACTTCCACGTTTTGTTTTGTCATCTATTTGTTCCCTATTCGCACAGACAGCTGGGTATATAACGGTCGACGGTGCGAAAACTATTGAAATATTATTGAAATTAAACTTCTCGACACATTTTACATCGAATAAATAAAGAAGCCTTACATTCGGTGCTTTTGGATCGTGCATGTCACTTAACATTTTACAATTTAGAAAAATACACACAATATTGTAAAATAAATTCAGGGAAATTTAATTTTTATTAGAGATATATGAAATAATATGAAAAATAAGAAAAATCGTCGCCAACAGAAAGTCACCCAACGAATTCAATTATCAAAAACCTATCCAGACACCTACCTCTTAAGTACCTATACTGTTTAGGAAACGAGAATTATAAAAACACGTGCACCGGATTTTTTCATACGATGCTATTTGATTGATAGTAGTTACGCAAATCGTACGCATATAGTGTAAAGTGAGAGGCAGTGTACATAGCGGCCATGTTTGTTTAACTGTCAAGCGTCAACTTGACATTATGTAGCGAAGCAATTATACGGTTGGAGACAGTGAGCGCATTTCCGAACTTAATATATTTTTCACTTGGTAGCATAACAATGGAGTGTTAAACCATAATAACGCCCATATAGTATCACGTTATCCAATCCAAGTCCAAATCCAAGTCCAATAATTTGAATATAAAAGAAACTAATTGTCTCGCACCCTTTCGATAACTTTTTATATCAATAAATCAAGCCATGAGCATTTTATTAGAAAAATTAGTGGTATTCACAGCGTTTTAATAAGAAGGGTAAATAAAAAAGGAAAAAAAGGAAACAAGGAATTTCACTTTCGACGGACTGAGGGCGACTGAGTCCCGTAGGAATGTGCCTCTATCTCTTTCTGATCACCCGTCCTATTCTTACACATGGGGGATCTATTTGTATTCCCGTCTTTATCTAACCGTCTAAACTGGTTAGCTTTGATTAATGACCCATTTTTTTTATCCCCGGCCGGGGGTTGAATGCTAATGTAATTAAAGTTTAGAAACTAGGTGGCAGTAATAAATAGACACGTCGGCAGCACGCATTAGTAACTTTCTGAACAACCTTTCGAGATTCTTGATCTCCTGGTACTTTTTTGAATACAAATATTATATTATAGCTTAACTTTTTATTTACAATTAATTACTTGATTAATTTACAAACTATAAACGGGATTTTATAAAAAAATCTAGAAACAGGCAGTGGCATCACCTACTCGTGCTTAGTGGTCACAGTTACCTTGAAACATTTGCAAAACCATGCTACATCTTTTAACGCAAAGCCTTTATTATGAATTTCTTGAAGCGTCCTACGTCAGATAATTACAAAAATAAATCATAAAGAAATTTGCTTTACTATTTTATTAAAGTAAAACTATATAAAAATCTTTATTTTCAGCATGTTTACAAAAGCACCAACTCCATAATGCCCTACAAAATAATTCCAATACACAGAAACAGTAAAAAACTGTCTATAGTGCGGTAAAGCGAGATCGTTACGATCGTAATTTTTAATTTAACTGCTGCCATTATTATGTTAACACAATTCGAAAATCGTTCGATGAATGAAAGAACGGTTGGGAAACAGCAAGCGGTAACTCCGCACTATATAAACCAGACGGCAGCGGCTCAGTTTCCGATCCACTTTGGTTAGCGTAATACGATTATTTTGCGATTGGTTTACGCTAACCGTCGAGGTGGGAAGATTCATTGGGAATGTTAGCAGAGCAACGGTTCGTTATATATCAAGGATGTCAGGTCTTCGCGCGTGCGCTTAAACCATAGACTAGAAAATAGGCAACGATACTCTGTTATTTATTTTTACCAAGTTTCTTTGGTTATGATGTCTCGATCTGATAGACAGTTTATTAAAACGTAATGTGTGATATTAATATATTTTATGTAACACAAGTATTTAATTTAGTCAATGGTTTAGACATGTTTAAATGATACATTTTATTATATTTTATTTTTGTATTAGTTATAAAAACCATTATACGGTTTTGGAAGTTCACACTATATCACAGTTATAACTGGATCCAACATAAGAAATAGATAAAATAACAATGTATATAGATAGCCCCATAATATTTATTATCTTCCGATAAAAATTCTGACGAAATGGGGTTTCAAAGCTTACTCTAAACAAACAGACAGATAAATTAGCAAAAGTATTTGTAACATTGAATCCATAGGTTGGATTCTGTAGACGTATATATTATTACGTTAGGAAATTAAAAGAACGCAATATTTTAGAATCAGAAAAAAAAACACAGGAATTGAATACCTCCTCCTTTTTGTAGTCGGTCAAAAATGAAGAATAGTGGCAGATTTTAAAATTAAATAATGCAATTTAAGTGTATAAGATTTCAAAATAAAGAAAATTAATGAATTTTATTTTAAAAACTCGTCCTATATACATACTGATAGCAGAGCGTGGTTTCGATCCACGGACCTCTGGGTTATGGGCCCAGCACGCTTCCACTGCGCCACTCTGCTGATAGCTTACCGTTCAAATCTAGCGTACTGATACAGAAATCGTCAATGATTAAACATGAATATTATCTTAATTAAACCCTTCAAAAATACTGTGATAAGGGATAATTAAATAAATATCAATGCACTTTAATAAACAAAAATAAAATATTTTTTAAATTACATTATATGAAAGTAATCGTGATTATAAATGAATTCAAGTAACACTCTTTAACTCTAAATCTGCAGCACTTGAATATTCCGGTTTATAGGACATTAATAATTGCGAATTCGTTTTAACAGATAAACGAAACTGACGGAGAGGCAATGTGCGAGCAGGACGACACTACCTCTCCACCTATTGAATGGAGGTTGTACAGGTGGGGACCGTGCGGGTGGTTTAAATACCAAAGCTAAGAATCTAGATAGATAGGCGAGTAGAGAAAGCACTATACATAGAAATAGTTAGCTTGCTCTAAGAAGTTAAGGGCGTACCTGTACTTAGGCATTTATAATATTAGTATAGATTATGTCCATTCATTTTGAAGGATTAATTAATCTTATTACAATTTACCTCACAAAGTATCACTTAAAACGGTTTAGAGGTTTCTACAGTAAACTCGCAAACAAGGTAAGAATCGTTTATTACAAATACATACAAGGAAATTCGATTAAAAATTCATTCAACCGTTACAAATTTTGGTTTAGTTCGACTGTCACAGAAGTGAATTTTTCCGATATAAAATATAGCATTGTCAGTCGCCAGCCCATAAACTATATGAATAAAATCACCTCGGCTTATTCGTGCGTGATTTACTACAGATAAACCGACAAACATATTTTTTAATAATCAATATTATTATCGATGCATGAATAATTATTTATTGTATGGTTGTAAAAGTAACAAATGTATATGCACTCGAACCCAGTCCTAGAATATAAAAGCAGCTATATAATTTATGTAGTTTTATGTCATATAAGTACCATTCATCACATAACTAAGCAATATAATCAAGATTTGTAAATAAACATACTGCTCAATGTATTGTCTTCAATCTGAAAACATTTTGATATTTCATATCCTACTTTGTTACTTTCTTATTCATCACTTTTTACACATTGATATACATATATATGATCGATTTCACGCGACTTTGTGCAATATTTTTCTTAAATGTTCCTATGTATAATGTATTATGGCAGGATAAGTTACGAGAATTTTAGCACATTTCTTTTAGGGATTAGATGAAGCCGAACCAGACCTACATACCAAGTAGCCCTTAGTACGGTAGGTCCGTTTAGGTCACTGAACACGACTCTATCATAAATTTCCTTTCACTTAACAGTCTGTTAGCTCGATTATATTTTTATTCATCTACCCCAAAAATTCTAAAACTACAAGAAATACGAAAAATACTATTATTTATCCACAATTACTTAATAGTATAGTGCGTAGTATGTATTTCTTTATACAGTCACGCCTATTCATCATATGGGTAGGCAGAGACTAAAGTTTTCCTTCGTCTATGGTCCTCACAAACATTTTTCGCTACTTGTACCAAGTATTACGTTGTATATCTATATTATACACCCACATATATACACATACATATGTATGTTTATCAGCCATTTCAATTTGTGGAATCGGACAATCATGTGTGGAATTATTCCTATTATTATCTTTATATAGTAAAAAAACAAAGGCGCGTTTTCGTCCCGTCCCTATGTATGCGTAGATCTTTCAAACTACGCAACGGATTTTGATGCAGTTTTTTTATTTCATAGTGTGATTCGAGGGGAGGTTTGTATGTATAATAACACCCATTATATAGTACACAAATACTATTATTTGTCAGATTTGTAATGGGATATTTACCGTTGAATTAACGCGCGCGTAGCCGCGGACAAAAGCTAGTATGTATTATATATATGCAGTAAAATATAATAAATGTAACGTTCATTACGTACCCAAAAAGTCCATAATCCAGTCCAATTTACAATTTCCACTGCACGAAAAATACTTCCACGGAACAAACGGCTTGCGATTTGAAAAGAAAAATGTCTACCTCATTATCCGCTGCGTAGATAAGCGTGAAGTCGACACCGGCCTCTTGTTGCGATTTGCATTTTTCATGTAATTTGCATGCGCTGCTACTCCGCGACTGCAGAGCCAAATTAGCGAGGCGTTGTGTAAGCGTGGCAACTGCTACAACGAACACACAATTACAGTACAACTGTCGTTATCTTAAGCATTTTTATTTACATTCAGATTTTCACGCCAATTTATCATAGATACGTAGTACTCTATAGTACGTAGGTATAGAATTTTCTTAAATTAGGCCTAATTTAGTACACATTTTTTTTATATTGACATCCCGAATATTACGAATATGGACGTTTGTAATCAACCTCACATAAATTTGATTCCTATGTCAGGTCGACCACAGATGCGCCGCTACCCCTGAGGACTAAACTGGAATGCCTCGAAAAAGTATGTCTCCCTTACCATACCCTTCAAACTAGAACACAACAGCGCTTAACACTGCGGTTATAAGGCAGAAATAGGTGTGACGGTGGTGCCGCCGGAGTCGAACCACAGAGATTTCTACCACCTTCAAAATACCACATATATATTTACACATACAAGCTTTTTAGATCAATAACTAGGACATCAGCGAAACTTCTCTCGCGTCGAAATCTATTATTGTTATGCGACACGTCGTACTCGCTTCGAAGCCGTACTGATACTTACTAACTAGACAGAACTAAGGACGCGATTGACTAACTTCTGCGGCAACTTTCTGGACATCCGTAATGGCGTGTCGACGCTTCCGTCGCAGTAGTTCGAACAGATGTAATTATAAGCATTGTAACAAACTTGGCGTCCCAACGATAATACAATGCGATGTACATATATTGGTTATATATTTTTTTATGACAAGTACCTTATTTATTTGTAGATGTGGAATGGTGATTAGTAATGTGTATTTTCTAAATAGAATTTAAGTTGGCAGTATGAGCCCTTAAAATAAATGTCGTTTCCACTGAAAACAAAATACAATACCCTAATGTTAATAATAATAATACATACATATGTACGTACATAACCATCACGCCAGGTCCCTAACGGGGTAGGCAGGAAGCACCGTTAATATTAATAAATACTATTAGTAGCTGATACAACTTCACGGGAGACAATCAAACCACACATGACACAGATTATAATCGTGTTACACCCCGCCATTGAACAAATTTGTGCTCATTAAATAAATACTTGTCGTAGTTGGAAAATGAACTGATACCATCACCAATCTTAAAGCAAATTATTATTTACAATCCATAACCGTTTTTATACCTATCATTATGGAACTACGAATGTACATAGATGAAGATATATGAACAAAATTGATAATATCAATTCATTTTAATATTCAGAAAATTGCGTTGTTGAAATTACTGTTTAAAAGTAATTTATGTTGGACCAAATGTAGGGATTTTGTGGTACGCATTTTATTATAATAATTGCTATTTTAATATTGACGCTTAACATTTGCATTTAAATTGTTATGGGTTTAATTGTGTAATCAATAACAGTTTTTGAGTTATATAAAATTTGAGTAATATATAATGACTGGCCTCGTGGTCGAGCGGTTAGAGACCCTGACTGTGAAACCGGAGGTCGTGGGTTCGATTCCCAC
>DWQT01000365.1:0-24096 GCA_018244895.1 Myscelus amystis hages | reverse complement strand
AAAAACACAAGAGAGGTGTCAAGGGACACCCGGATGGAACGAAGTTCCTTTCGATTAATTAGTGAAGGAATTGTAATGACATTTTTTTCTTTTAATTGGCAACACTAGTGTGTCGGACAATCTCCGTCTGAATATTTCGTCTGATTTTTTGCCGTCTAGGCTCCTTCGCAACGCGCGATAAGGAACTTCGTTTCAACAATTATAATGTTAGAGCACTATAAAAACCACCGTGATGCAAGCGATACATACATACATACATACATACATACATACATACATACATACATACATATGAATGATACATTGAGTGTACCCACCACCTGTTCACTGCGAATACATTAGTGCAATTATAATGCTACGGCAACACTTGTGAGAGTTGGTATAATGTAATGTAACATTATATTTGCTCATGCTGTGCTCTCAATAACGCTACAGCGGCAAGATTAAAACCGTTACCGGATTAACACCTGATCATATCGCCGCAGACTTTATGCATAACTATGTGTACAATTAACTTGAAGTGCGTTTACCCTTGAAGAATAAGTTACTCGGCCCCATTAATACGCCAAGCCGAGTAGCTCGGTAGTGCTTTGATGTTAATTCTTATTTATTCATATCGCGCAGAGACTCATCGCTTGTATACAAATTACATATTACATTATCAACGAGTTAATGGACAAGTGATCGAATGGCGACGTTTTGCATTTAAAAACAATTTCGCAATAGAAGTTAACCGGTTGAAAACTGTGCACTCGAGTAAGAACTGAAATGTACATAATATGTAAGTGTTTGAACTCGGTATGGTAATACTCGTTTAAGTCTATACTCGGCGATTCTTAAACTAGTCGTAATCGACCGAATATTCAAATTCGAATTGAAATTGTTTAATTCATTATAAGGTACACATATAGATATATACGCTCAATGAAGGTCATGGTTTAGTCATCGTACTTCGGCTTTGTGTGTCAGATGTGTGTCAATAGATATGTATCAGAGTCGACTATATGGTTAGTAACATATTCTAAAATAGAGGCATAACTAACGCAGTAGGTACACGTAGAATTTCTGTGGTTATTGCATTCTATGCACGGCAATATCCGATCTCAATGAAGACCCAAGTCATACGTGGAAATTTGTCACTCTGGAATACACGTTCCACGTTCATAAACGTTTTAGTGCGACTAGCATGTATGTGTAGACCCCGGTACCGAGTAGCTCTGCCGAATACTCGCCAAGTCGAACCGAGTAAAACTCAGCGTACGGTTACTCGACGCAACTTGAATTTGGTCCATATCTACGGTATTAGTATTATATACGTATGTTTAACAGAACCCGATAGTCATGCATGGAATTGTTCCAATTACGGACAACAGCAAGAACAAAAACAACAACAAAACAATAAACAACAGCGGCCAGTGTTCAATTGTTTTCCCCGTACTCACCTATGCACGCTGCCGGCCGGTAGCCACGGCACACGTCCGCCCGTCGCGTACAGCGATTACACAAACAAGCCAGATGATGCCAAGTCGCCATCGACCACGTTTCGACACAGTCCCGATGTAAATAGCATTAAATAATACTCTAATAGCGTCGCATCGGATCCCTTCGGCCACGCCCCGCCGCGCTCCTCCCGGCCGACACCTAAGCCGATGGTGTAAACAGTCTATTTTCGGTGGACAGTTTGATGACCGATGTTATGTATGGCATGGCATGGTATGGCATCGAACGGGCGAACCGGGAAAAGACGAGAAAAACATTTCCTCTCTCACTTCCTACATTGGACATGAATTGACGCGTTAATTCAAACATAATGTCAGTTCCTATTATATCGGACAGAATTATAGTTTCTATTTTAAAATGCAATTCTGACTTAAAAAGAATATTTAAATGTTGTTGTTATTTCTATATGGGAACACTTGGTGTGACTTTTATATGACTGAACTATTACAGCCACGCAAAGCGATTTTAAATATTTTCTAGAATCGACACAAACTAATGACGGTGACTTGTGATTTACTATGCCTATGACAATACGGCAAAAAAAACAATGTAGGTGAGTATATACTTAACAATACATATATCATATCCGGCGAGCATATTGTTTTGAAGATTTTTTAGAACAGCAGTATTTTCATTACGTACAAAAAGCAAACAAAAGGTGCAAATTGTGAAATGGCTACTTTTCTGTCGCACCTACGCTGTTAAAAATGTTTAATTAAATTCAATGAAACCCAACTTCCGGGTCACGCGACGTAGGTTACAAACTCAACATTACCGTGTACCGAAAGAAAAAATAAGAGGTTGTTATCTAAATATGGCGGTTATTGCGTACACACGAAGGGCAAACACAAAACTAAACTCTACAATATACTTGTACTCGTATTACGAATATAGGTGCGACCGACCTTGTAATGTTTCTGTTAACAGATAACAGAAACACTTCGACGAAGATACCTACACAGTCATGTTAAGTTAAAAACGACTTAAATAAGTGGAGCGTGAATTAAACATTTCATAGAATAGTAATAACAATAATAATAATGAAATAGGATGTGTCTGCCGCGAACTGTGTGCTTTGGTAATGTTTGGAAATAACGTTTAAAAGGCGTATCGCGTGTAGGGACTTTCAATAGACTCTTAACAGTTTAAGCGATGACTTACAATCAAAAGAATAGAAATCAAAATCAAGAAAAATGTACTGAAAGGTATTCAACAGTGAAACGTAAACTACAAAAATGTGAACTTGTTACACCAGGCGTCATCCGAACATTGACAATAGATCTAATTGGATATCGCTTACGGCTTGGGTAGTGACTACTTTTGTAGAACAATTAGTAAGCATTTTATAAATAATACACTTTTGGTACTTAATACATATTTGTACATATGCGTATACTTATGCTTACCTACATACACGTGAAAGAAACATAGCAACAGAGTGCGATACATTACAATACAGCGCGGTTCATGCACTCACTATATTAGAAGTTTCTCGAACGCGCCACCACTCGCCTGGCGCCCTGCGACTTTTTTTTTTCACTCGCAACAAAAGACGTGCGAGATTTTCAGCGTCATTCAGGATAATGGACACTCGGAGATGCGAAACGGAAATGGGGCGTCTTAGGCGAAGTGTAGTTTTTTTTTTCTATTCCTCCTACATAACCCACCAACCAACACTTTTGATGCTTCCCTTTCCTTTTAGCTTGGCAGACGAGTACGTGGCAAGCGATGGTAGGTAAAGAGCGAGAAGGAGATAAAGGTCTTACTTGTGTGTGTGTATTTTCTTATTACAGTAATAAGTATTCGGTATTCGGAAAACATCACGAATAAACTTTCACAAATTAATCATAATTTTCTCTAAGATACGTGAATTGTGACCAAACCCGGACCTAGGCAGTGCGCTGGGCTATGAGACATCGCTTTGTGTCCCGTTACGATCTCAATCTATTACGCGTCAGACAAAGGTTCCCATTCACGAGTTGGCATCCATTCAAACGCACCTACTGCGTTTAAGAAATAAAATATGTATGTACATACATACATAGAATTTACTTAAACAACATATACATGTACATATATAGAATAGATTGGAATCGTGCGGGTTGTGTCTATGATGCATTTCACTTGAAAGATGCGTAGTTAAAAGGAATCATGACCACAACAACAAAAACAATAACTACACCAATATACATAAGTATGCATAATATGCACGCGACCTACTAACTCGGCTTTACTATTATATATGTGAGGATTACGTAATATGCATAAACGGTTTTGTTATTAACAGACATAACACGATCTAGAGACGTTAAGAATTCTTGCGAGGATCATTTATAACGCCGGACAAAAACAATTAATGAGTTTGAATTCAAAATCATATTTCGTTTTTATAATACATACATAGTCCTGAATTGCTGCGCATAGATAAATCCATATAGACAGATAATTCAGCGTCCGATGGAGACAGATAGACAGATAAATCCTCTATCGACAACTATTAAGGTAATAACGCAATGTTATGACATTCAGATATTTATCTATAAACAGTCCATATTTAAAGTGTCCTTTCTACAGACATAAATATCTTATCATATCTTAAGAGGTTATTTACGCATAACTTTTAGTTACCATTTTGCTTTCTCTATCGCTCAATCGTTGTCGTCTATCGTTCCCTAAGATATTACACAGCTGGTCGATTGGATATAAATCAGTGGCGTTTCTTCAGTCGATCATAGGAGGAGGATTCCGTTGAGATATATTCATTATATTCTCATCATTTACACCGCCAAGGAAACTCCAATGTAGGGCAAGGGTTTCGACTAATCCACGCCATTAAATCCCTGGACCTTCCGAGCCTAAAAGTAGAGTGACCTGCGGTACTTTGGACGACTGTATTAATACAGTCTAGTCTCAATATCTACCTCAGTACTAGTTAGATTCAATAAACTAACGCGAATTAGTGCTAATTGAATATATTCATTACTTTCGTTTTTCAAATTTGAATTTCTACAAGCCATATTACTACAACAATAGCATATTTTTGGTTAAGTACGTATTTGTAAAAATAGAAGGATAATAACTTATTCTAGCGTCACGCGGCATTGTGTGCTTAAATTATTGAACAGCGACCTACTACTGGTTTGCATGTGGTGTTCTATGCATACACACATCCACATACACACAAACACACACAAATACACTACACCCCTTGACGACAACGGCGGATCAATATGCGAGTGGCAGGCGGGCGACGGTTTGATTGCGTTCCATTCAATTGCCATAATTCTATATTTAATATCGAGCATGTTATGTTAATATTTATCTGATTCCTCACTAACCATTATAACTGATATCGTAGAGAAGGACGGTTTTAAAAAGTTTTAATTTACGGCATCCCTTGATTGAAAGCGTTGATACTTTTTAAGTTTATCAAAAAAAGGCCTTTGGTTTTGAGAATCTTAAATATCAATAATTCGCCATTAGTTGTGAATTATTGAGAAGGTGAAATATTCTAAAATACTCGGAGTGTGCCTATTTGTATGAATAACAAAAATAAACAATTAACGAAAAAGTCAGTTACAAACCGATCTCAATACAAATCAATTAACGCTAATAAGCGGCGAAGATTGCCTCTAGCAGTAGTATTTAGTGGCCTTGACATTCGAATAACAAAACGTATACACAGCGGAGTCGACTCGAATCACATTCAGACTTGAACTATCGTTTTAACACTCGTTATCGCGTCTCCTATAATATTTTATTTAATGAAACATCATCGAGACGAATGCCAAAATCTAGCGAGAGAAGGGCACAGTTTGAACCACAAGGTGATATGAGACAAATATATAGATATAGAGCATTATGCATTTTACACAAGAGTGGGGTTGATGATAAGAGAATATAGTGATGTGAAAGAAGATGTAGTGACTAAAATAAAATGGGGCCTGCCATCCTTGCTAGTACGAACGGTAGATTCGAAAGTGATAGACCTAAAGGTACGTCCTTTTAACCAAATATGAGTCGCAGTTATAGAAGGTAAAAGATTACCTCTATTAAATCAGTCTGTATGACGCCTTGGAATGAAACTAGAAGGGAGGAAAGAAGTGTGTTAAGACGGCAAAAAGAAATCTTTAGCCTCTGCCTACCTCTTTGAGGCATAGGCGTGAGTGACTATCAACTTTTATAGTATCAGGTTGGAGATTATCTGTAAAAGTCCAAAGTCCACATCGTAATAACAATGCGAATGCACGAAGTACTCGTAGGTTTTTCCTCATACACCATACAGACACACAAATTTACTGGTACTGTTCAATAATACTGTTTTAAATGATGATACATGATGATACTATCCGATCTATCCGTTATCTATCCACTGTGCGAGGGTGAGAGTGGATGATAATTTCCGTTCGACAAAAGAAATAAAAGAAAAAAGAAAAACAACGTAATTTATATGGCGGCAACAACTCCGGCGCGCAGTGCTAAAATGTACCGCAAACGATTTTATTCAGAGCGTGAACAATAATTTTCACAAAGGAAATGTGGATTGAATAATACATGCCGTGTACTTATTATACGAGTTCCCTTATAATAATCATTGTTCTAGTGTTTCCATTGCATGGTATGTTTGTTTTTGAATTGTTTTGTGTGTGTGTGTGTGTACACGTATCTAATTGGAATATGTTTACATTACTACGCGATGTTGTACCGCGGAAGTTCCGCTTCGGGCACGAGTCGATGGGCTGTTAATGCGGGCACTCGATCGCGCATACATACCAATAACAAGTTTATCAATTGATATCGAACATTATCGGCGCGTTGATAGTAAAAGTGATTCCATCTGTTGTCAGTGTGTCGCGTTGTGGAAATCGTAGTTCTCTTTTCGAAACGTCCGCGGCGTCGACACTGACCTGTCCAGTACGATACTCATGTTCTTGTTGAGGTTCGCCTTGAGGTCCTTGCGGGTGTACTGGTGCTGGGGGGCGGGCGGCGGCGCCGGCTGCTGCCCCGCCGCCGGCGCTCTCTTCCCGATGAGCACCCGCAACTCGGCCATCAGTTTCTGCACCATGCGGACACGACTCGCCGCCGCAGCGCCGCCGACACTTGTGATGTCCCACCATCAATCACGGCTGCCAAGAGCGATTGGCTCGGCGGCTGCATCGGGCGCGCGCGTCACGTCGGGACGTCGGGGCGTGCTCGCGTCGCGCGCGCGGTCTCCGCACTGCTGGCGTCCTCATAGGCGGCGTGCGCGTTCCGCCGTCGACCTCGCCGCTTTTTATAAGTGCCCGATGAGCGCGCAAGGTGGTGTATTGCGAGAGAGTATAAATTTTGCGTTTATATTTAGGCGAGAATTGTGGCCGCACTGTACAACATAATGGTGGGCGCGCGCGGAGTCATAAATAAAAAAAATACGTTACACGCTATCGGGCCTGTAAGATTGGTGGCAGTAGATAAGTGAAAAGTTGAGTGTGTATGCGCGGGTTACCGTATACCGTATCATATAAGTCGAGAATAAAGAGACGACACAGTATTGACATGCGGTACTCCGATTTGTTATAAACAATTGAAATATAGGTCAGTCGATTCGAAACGCAAAGGTGGCGAGAGAAAATGGGGTCAAGCGAGCATTGTTCGGTATCTGAACGAGCGCGGAGGCTAAGTGGGACGCTCATACACTTCCGAAGCCGAATTAGACCAAGGTCACGCAATGTTGCGAAGAATTCCAGTTTCGCGGGAACGCGATAAAATAACGAGCGAACGGCCGAGGCGATGTGACAAAGTGCTCGCTGCGATCATTATTTCCAATAATAATAACGACACGCGCGTTAACGTATACCTGTTTAAAATAATCGGCCATGTACGCGAATAGTGTACCACGAAGGCGGGAGATACGACGATACATAGATATAGCATCGCCTGACACCGGCGCAGGAAGTCCATGCCGCCGAGCGCATGACGTGCAAACTTCAAAACGGAGCAAAAAATGCAAGTCACTCCTTCACATGCCAAAGCTGAGGCAACTTTTGATTTTCCTCAACAACAAACACATCACGATACAAGATGGGATAAAGTTACGAAAAATCTCGATACAACGATCACAAAAGCTACACACAGCGCCTATCAGCCATCGGAGAAACTAACTAAACGGACGATTCATTGTGTGACTGTTTCTAATTTTACGGGTTAAAGTTACTACGAACTTTGAACTCGTGGAACGTTACGGGCACGGGTCGAAACCAACAATCATGTAACTGTTTCATTCAACAAGTACCTATTGCACTGAGCGTTGGCAATAGCATTATTCTAAATATCCTCTATCATTCGAAAAGCGTAGAATAAGAAGCACGATGGCATTTATATATTTTTTTGTTACCTTGTGAGTATTGTACGGGACCGCTCGACTGGTTTTATGAGCGTGTTTATAATTGGCCAGGTATAAATTAAAAAGGGAAAACAAAACAAAAGTCGTATTCTCACAGGCTACCGCCTGTCGGCAACATCTGGTGCGCCTTGTTTCGGTGGTAGACAAACAGAGCGTTCGGCGTAAGATTTTCGCAATAAACGAATGAGTATCGTAGGTAGAGCGCATCAAGTAAACGTTGCAGTCGATACCATTAATTATACATACACAAACAAATGCTCAGGTGAACAATTTGAATGTAATGTTTAGTATGTATATCGTTAGCGAATACATTATGCGTGTACTCGTTCAGGATTCTAATGAAGTATATACGTACATATGTACCCCTGAGCGGATAAAGACTTTCTCTCATCGCGATGTGAAGGAGATTCGAGATTGTATCAAGATTATCGCAAGTGCAATCGTCATTCGTGAAGACTAACGCTTCCTACGCATAATTGCAGTATTGGACGGGAGTTCGTGCAATTACCTAAAATGTACCTGAGGTAGGAACTGATTATGGACAAGTTTATCTATTACAGATAAAGAATAGTGACTTTTCATTTTCTTCAAATCGCACTTCGCATTGCGAGCGATATGGATGGTAAAATATATAACAAGAGAAGCGAAGCACAAATGTACCGAAAGGTCAGAAAGCGCAATCGACACAGAAATTGGACCAGTCATAATTTTCACATTGCAATGTTAACGGCTTTCTATTGAGAAAGGGAACGTGAACGATGCTCGCGCGTAAAATGTAAAAAATGAGAGGGAATCGTCACAAAAGATTCAACGGCACCGGTGCAGTGGCTTCAAAAATTATATAGGACAGCGAAAGGCACAAAAGCTACGACGACTCGTGATTGCTCTCGCGAATTTATAAATAGCAAAACCCCCGGGTATTCAGAGTGTTAATTTGAAGTCGGAGGTCAGATGATTTCGTGTTGCGATAATGAACGTAGCGGCTACCGACTTTCACCGTTGAGCGCAGCAAGAGATGCAGGACGATTAGGTGCGGTGGGCGGGCTGGCACGAAGTGCAATACAGACGTGTACCAGGCTTTTGACGTCATCGACGTGCAAACGTACCCCGCGCGAGCAACCAACCAACCGACCGCCTCGAGTGTTAATTGCTCGCTCGATTAACATAACATTTCACGTATCAAAACAAGTAGTGCGATGGTAAAAATTGTTCCAGTTCAATTAGCGAACAAACACGGTCGAGATCTGTTCGTAAATGAAAACGAAAAAAAGAAAAACAGTGCACGCGGGTCGAGAACGCGGAAGCTTGACCCAGTTCGCTTTGCGTTGTAGGTCGCGCTCGTTCGGACATGTCTTGCGATACTCACAGGTGGTGTTTCAGATGATCCTCCAGGGTACCTGGCTATCGGGTATCCCACGACACGAGCAACGGTTCCCGTCGGTTTCGCGGGCGGCGCTTGCGTGCGGCGGCGGGGGTGAACGTCCTGCTCGCTCGGTGGTCGTGTTGCTACTGACTCGGGAGTGTGCGCGCGTCCCTATTCCCGGCGTCCTTGCGTGAATGGGGCGGTTTCGTGGGGTGGCGCCATGGCAGGCATCACGTTGAAGCGAACGCGTCAATCAATATGCGAGATGAGAGATGTCCGGTTAATCGTCGAAATGTCCACAGTGATATTCACAAAGACCGCTCAATGTCCGATTAAGTAATCTACCTGCATACACGATTGCAGTAGAGTTTTTTTTGTGCTTTAAAACCTGTTGCCCGGAGCCAGAAACGAACGCGTCTTGAATGGTGATTAGTTGGTTGGTCGTAAGCTTTGGATTGTTCAAGAAGCGGAATCGAACTCTTGCGAGATTTCTTTTTTTAAACATTACTTGCACGATTATACTCCTCAAAACCGTTTGTCGTAAGGAAAAGGTGATTTTGCGTATTAAGTTGTAGGACGCGGAAACAGAGGCTATTGACACTTTTTGAACTCAAAAATGTATCTTTCATTATGTGTCAACTTTTAATTCACAGTTCAGTCGCGTCTATTTCCTGTACGGATAATAACAGAGATTGAGAATTTCCACCGACTACGGCACTGCCAAATTTCTCTCTTTTTTCTCTTTCGTTATCAATTTGACTCAACTCAAATAGGAACGAGCAATCGACGTAGGCGGTTCGCTTTCGCTTTCATTTTTCTTTCGCCTCGTGTTTTTTTCCCCATTTTCGTCGTACAGAAATAACGAGACGTACGAGGGCGCGTCGTTAGCGGCGGGCACGTCGCTAGTGTGTTTCTATGTAATGATGCCCACTTCATTATATCACAATTTCGAGCGAGCGGGCTACCTCGCGAGCTGGGCTCTGTTCGTTATCGACTGGCCGCCGCGGGCGGGGTGTGGGCAGGTACCGTTTGCGAGGGAACGCGCACACCTGTCGCGCTCGGGGTTACCTACGTAGCGCGCGCGGGCCCTCCGCCGGTTTACCTATCGACTCGCTATTGACTGCCGGTTGATAGTACGGTACGGTGCGGTGCTAAAGGCAAATGTGGTCGACTGCGTTTGTGGATAGGGGACGATGTGACTCGAGGCGATTTGCGCGGTAGGCGGGAATTAGATTTTAATAATGAACACAAGAATTCAAAAGGTCATAATGATAAAAGGGTTCTCGGGAACAGTTTTCTTTTTTAAATTTCGAATTAAGCTTCCATTTGTGTACGAGTTCGCTTGATAAGCGAGATACAGATTATTCCAAGTTGTAAATGACTTGCTTATGTCAGTTTATAGCAAAACAGTGTACGCTAAACGATTCAATCTTGCTATTGTTACGAATGCATATTCTGTTATAGTTTTACTCCCGTGCAATAACTTTCTTGTTACAGTACAATTGCTCAACACAACTCAACGAACGTAACGCGTAGTTAACGCTGTGTTGACGTCTCGAGTAACTAACGGGCACGTGTTCTTATCGACTGTCCTTGTGGTCGAGTGGTTAGACGCTGACGGCAAGGCCAGAGGTCGTGGGTTCGATCGCACTAAGCCAAACATTTGTGTGATGAGCAAATATGTTTTTTCTGTGTCTGGATATAGTAAAAATAGCCGTCCGATTACCACAACACAGGCATTAAATTGCCTAATTTGAAAGCAGATAGCCGCGTGTGGAATGTGTCCTAAGACATTATTGTTATATTATCGAATCAAGGAAGAATGTTGAATGGAAAGAAATATATATAATGTCCATGCGCCACGCAACAGGCTCTATGTATGCACGCCGACGCAGCGCGCAGATGCAACTCGTTGCGTAACGCGAGACGCACCGCGCAACTTTTATAAATCCCGCGACCAACTTTCCTATCGTTTGCTAATTGACACCGCGCGTCCGTTATGTATGTATGTACGTATGTGTAAACGGCATTATGAACGCGTTGTATACCTAATTGCACGAATGTACCAATACTAGTAGTGATAGTAATAGTAGAAGTAGTAGTAGTACTAGTAGTATTAATATTACTAGTATTGTACAATATTACCAGTGCCCACGGACTGAATATCTATAAAGGTGTCTTATTATCAATGATAGGACCTTAGTCGATGTTCTGTGTGCCGATAGAAATATGTCAGATTTATTGTAATCCTTTATAAACAATAGTATAGAAGAAAATTCCAATAAATGTTATAAAAAATAACTATTATTATATAGGATGTTTAAAGGTCAATATCAAGTTCAATTCGCAGTCTTATTGCAATTCGGTTGTAGATGTCAATGAGTTCAAAGAGTACTTTTACAGAAAAGAAACTAATTGTAATTAAGAAACGAATTGTATATGTATTTAGAAAATCACAAGCAATCTTATCGGGTACGCAAGTATTTTGCGTATTTATAATTAACATTATAAATATTCTTACACTTCACAGAGTGGCCATACATAGCTACCTATATAAAATTCGTAGCAGCGGCATTATACCACATTAATTTGCAATGTTTAATTGAAAATTATAAAACGCTCACATCAATGTTTACCTTATCGAAGCGGGTAGTGTTACCGTGCGTCGGCGAATATTTCTAAAGCGTGCAAATATTCGTCCTTGGGCGCGTGCAAATGTGTTTAGTATGAGTGTGTGTGTGTGTGGTCCATTGTGTTAGGTATCTTGGTTAAAGCTAGTGTCAGCGCACACGCTTACAAAGATTCGGTAATTTTTTTTTTAAGGCAAATGGCTAAGAGAAGTTGACCTAGCATCATTCGAGTACATTTTTAAATTATTTTAAAGTTTTTTAAAAGTCATTAATTTAAATTATTAAAAGTGATTAATTTAAAGTCGCTGCATTTTTAATTTAATCTACATTGAAAATGATTAATCGTTGAATAAAAATGAGACAGAATTGAGTAGTGTGATATTTTAAAACATCTATGTAATATACAATATATGTTGTTGTATTCGTTTCTGTAATTACAACGATTATATATTTCATATAGAGGGTAAATAGGGAAATTAATTTATACACAAGACAGATTTATATGCTTCATACAAAACCTCCGATGACGTCAGAAATAAATTACGCATTCAGAGTAGCAGCCTGTCTTACAGATTCAATAGTCTTTTTTTCCAATAATTAAAGGTCAAACACAGATATCTTTAATATATAGAACCGATAAAAACAAAACGAGTTTTATTATTACCGAGTAATAGAAGTAATTGGGTTAGGCGAGTACGTATGTTGATTTCTGCTGAAACTTTGAATCCGATACTCCGATATTTATTCAGTACGCCGTAAAACGGCAACCGCGACTCATTTTTCAGATTCATTCAATATCACTCGATGTTAATTGTAAAGTACAAAGACAAGTATAAACACGTCTGTTTGCTCAAATTATAGGTACATTTAAAAGATTTTACCTAACTATTAGTTCAATCCATATTTTATATTTTACGGTGTACATAAAAAATGCAATTAGAGTTATAATAATTTTCTTATTACACTAAAATTAACATTTAAATAAGATAATAGAAATCAACGAAAAACCGTCTGTTTAGTATCCAATATTGCACAAAATACATTAAAAAAAATTGAGTACACCTGCGGTTTACATCGGCTTTGGTGCAGTGTATCTACAATACAATAAAACAATTGAAAACACATCACGGTGAAGAGTAGCGAGATAGAGCGGGCGTGGCCTTGGACGATATAGAAAATATAAAGTGGTTTCCTTTAAGCTTAAATAAATGTAACCGAGATAAACGGGGAAAGTCGTCCTCGGAGAGAATCGAGGTCGGAGACTTGCGGAGTTGGGTCGATGAGATAATAAGTTCAAGTAAAATTTGTTAAAGTTAGCGAGACTGCAAATGGTACGCGCGAATCTCTCGAGTGAGATAATATTTAAAAACGCAACGCTTTAACGTATACGGTTTAAAGAAGGGTACAAATCTAAATAAGATTAGATAGTTTCGAACCGTTATAGAAACGGAAATAATGTAGATAATATATGAGTATAAAATTAGCAAGTCACAGTACAATAAAAGAGTATTACAATAAGCTTATATTCCTTTACAATAATATAAATGCGTAACATAACACAATCGTAACAGCTGTCCGATCTGACTGGCTGAAAATCTTATCGTGAATCTAATTATACCAATAAAGTGATATAATGCGAATACGATTAGGAACACTAACGCGAACGCGGCGCGTTGCGCAAGCGCAAGTTACGCGTGCGCATAATGATACGCGCTGTCTCCCGTCAAGAGTAGTTTAGATGCGCGTGCGCACGCATTGCAACCTTCTGCCGATCCCGTGTATTTAGAAGATGTTTTTACCGATGCGCTTTTTAGTCACATCGAAACGGGAATGGATTATTTTCAAATCAAAGCGACTGTTTATAAAAATTTCACAAACTCGAAATTGTAACTAATTAAAATTACACTATAGAAATCAGATCGGTATCTAATAGCGGTGCTTCGTAATTTTATTAAACAAATCGTATTTAAGGAAGTACTACTGACGATATAACAGTATTAATGCTTTTATGGATGAACAGATAATTTAATGAATAAATGATTTAGTGAATAAATATTATAATATAATTTAATGAATAAATAATTTAGTGAACAAAAATAATAATATAATTTAATGAATAAATATTTGTCAAATGTTAAAGACACTTGAAAGACGAGCAACAGAAAATAGACGCATACTGTTACTACAAAGTAACGGAAATGTTAATTAAAATAATGAAGGAACACATAAAAGGGCGGTAACGAACCGTGAAAAACTATTTACGTCGGCCGAAGTGTCGAAAGATACATTTCAAGAAAGGATGGAAAACAAGAAAACCTGTGCAACATCGGGGGCGGGGCGTCGTGAGAAATGAGAGTTCAAATGACAAACACAAGAGGATGCGAAAAAAAAAATACACCGATCGCTGCGGCGATACGTCGAGTTCGGTAATAATGCTAGTCAATTCAATCTGTACGATAAACGAAGTAGATTATATTTATTCAACGTTAGCGACGTGACAGAATTGATCGAGGAGATAACGGAACAAATATGACAAGTACGCAGCGTTGAAAGCGTCTCCGGCGAAGATTGATACGGGCCACGATAAAAATCGGTATACGAGTATGTACGTGCCGATGATATCTAACGATGGTTACGCAAGAATACGAACGTTACGGAGTTACATTACATTAAATTACATTACAGTTCATATTGCACAATTGTTGTGCTAAAATCTACGCTCGTTAAGTCAACGCAAACAACTTTTATATGCTCCGTTGTTAACCCCCGCGTCGATTTCGAATT
The DNA here is from genome assembly GCA_018244895.1 of Myscelus amystis hages. Classification (NCBI taxonomy): domain Eukaryota; kingdom Metazoa; phylum Arthropoda; class Insecta; order Lepidoptera; family Hesperiidae; genus Myscelus; species Myscelus amystis. The sequence continues at coordinate 9,440 of DWQT01000365.1, read as the reverse complement.
CGTGAGAACATCGGGATAAAAATATCCCATGTTCACTCTCAGGCTTCAAATCAAACTATTCCTATTCTAAATATCATTACAATAAGGCCAAGCGATTAGACCGCGAGAGCGTAACAGACAGACGAACAGACACGACTTACATTTGCATTTACAATGCTACAATGTCGACGTTAGGACCGACGAAACGATGACAAATAAAAAAAAAGAGAGAAAATAGAAAATCGCACGGAGTTCGGTGAAATCGAAGGACATTAGTGGGTAGCAATCAGCGTGAAATGATAATATAAACAAGAGGAATTAGCGTCGGCCAATGGGCCAAGTTAATCTGACCGCAAGGGAACGGGCGCCACGGTGACTTTCCCTTTTCTTCTCGTGAAAGTGATGATGGCCAGTGCAACATCGCTTGTTTGCATCCCGAGCTCATCCAACGGGCTGTCGGATCGAAAGTGGCATAACTTAGCAGTAAAATACAATGAGATACTCGGCGTATGTAAACCTTCGACAATGGACAATGTTGATGAAATCTAATATGAAATTACGCTTAGCAAATGTATGTTTAATGTTTCAATAAACTGTATATTTTTTACGTTTGGGACGTACGATTGTAATGCGAATGACCGAACGACATCAATTTGTCCGTAACTGTTAATAAAATTAAAATATACGCAGCTATGGACCGAAATGGAATGATAAGGGTAACATTGTTGTTTCAAATACATACATATTGTATTGCCGTATATGGGAATGGCATTATTGAAAGGCGGATGTTGAGTAATAAAATTGCCAACGGTATCGCACAACGATATATTAGGTATGGGTATAAATGCGGGTAGTCGAACATCGGTGATCAGATCGCGACCGTCCACGATCCCAACACGCGACAGTGAAACTGCGACCAACAACCGTTTCCGTTATGGAAAATGAAATTTCATAGCGACCGTCGTATAAGAACACGTGCGGCATTCCGAATGCGGCCGATCGCGTCCGCCCGGTCAAATGGGACTTCAATCGGCTCGGATATGCAAAATGAAAACGCAACGCGTTAATTGCGAACGCACCGGCGAGGAACGCCGAGAAACATCGCCCGGCTGCCAACTCGGTCAATGCGATCGGTCGTAACAGTGAATAGAGTTCGCGTGTTGATTCTATAGCGACGGCATAGACAAATAGTACTTTTGTTGTTTTTGTTTTAAGTGATCTTTGTGCGTATTAGCGCTTGTTTCTCAAGGATTCGTAAGCGGTGACGTCAGTAGTTCCACATCCGGAACGAAATTTCGATTAATTACTCGGCCTAAAGTGTTTGACCTTCAACAGGTTTTATATTATAATACATACGGTTTTTACATACTGATAATAAACTTTTTGCAAAATTTATACTTATTTATAATCATATCTATAGTAGGTACCTACCATTGTCCTTTTAGAAGCCAAACAGCCCCCTCACATAGGAGTACTGAGTTTTGAACACACAACCCAAACCTATCGTTATATGAACAGCTACGCGAGTTATGAATAACATTGTTTAGTTGCCTAATTCTTGATTGCCAATATAAATGGGTGGAACAGACCAGGTTCAAAGTCAGAAAAAGGATTATATGAACTTGATATCGTTACCGAAACTGCTCTAAAGTCTGATTGCTTATATCCAACAATTATTAACAACGGTACAGTCATGTCCATTGCCAGATCTGAATACTTAATTACCAGTATGCGTCTGATGGTAACATCTGTTATCTACGATTTACATCACCTGTATACATCCGACAAGCAGACACTGTGGACCAGTGTGGCTGAACATGAAAACAAAACAAAGCGCACTTTCTAAACGAAGACTTTCACCTAACGAAGTTCGGCCATTGCTGATATCTGCCCTTTATTGATAACAATTAGTCGGGAGATTGCTTTCGCGGCCTTGGCTCGCAATGCCTACGGTTAATATTTTATTACTTACTAGCTGAGCCGACAAACGTTGCTTTGCTATATAAATTATAATTAACACCCCCGCAGCCCCCTTAGAGGTGGAATTTCGTAAAATCCGTTCTTAGCTGATCTCTACTCGCCGAAAGGAATATTTCTACCGAATTTCAAGTCTCTAGCTCTTCTAGTTCCAGAGATATCGTAATGAGTCAATATATCGCTATAAATCTGTTATAGGTATAGATAGATATAGAGTAAATAGATAATAGTATTCCGATAAACACAGCAAGTTTTTTGATCGGACTGAATATAAGCGATCAATATTAACCGAGAAAAATATGTCTTGAACGGCGGTTAATCAAATAGAGGCGTGGACTATTGCACTGCACAAGGCTTGTAAAACGTATCGGTTGGAACGGATCTTATCTGTCTCGTACATAATACGAATATGGCGAATATCATTTACTCGAATCGTCGTAATTGTTAAAGCACAATATTTATCTCCTATTACCTAATGTTAATATTACCTATAACCTACATATAAACCGGCCAGTGTGGAAATCTCGAGTGATATTCTGACGTGGTCGCAAAGTTGCATGATAAGTTTAAAACTTCCATACAATTTATGCAATATTATCGAAGTGGACGTTTTGTTTCAACTAATGGTAAATATGTTAATATGTATGTATTATATATGACAAGATAACGTGATCGCGGTCGCGGCAAGGTCGCAACGTTGTGCCGTAAAATAAACAAAGCGATAAATAATAATAATAATACTAATAACAGAAAAGGAAACTCGTAACTAGTTACGAGTTAATTACGAACTGACATAACACGTATATAGTTCAATTTTAGCGATTGCGAACGAATTCTACGGTCTAGATGACAATGAAATCTGTAAGGAAATTGTAATTGAAAAAGCTTACAACTGCTCTTTGGGAATTTGGATATTTAAAACCGGCAAATTTTTTAAAAACAACTCGAATCGAATGTCTTAGTACGTACATGGAATCGTTAAAGAGAATCTAGTATATTCACAGAGAGAACGTTGGATATCACAGCGGTCGTGAGCAGCGCTTTTGATGTTTCGTCATCGGCTCCTTGACCGTTCGCATTATTAAAGTTTCTTAATCCGTTCGGTGTTCGAAAACACCTATTTAATCAAATGTAAGACATTCATAAATCATTCGGCGGCCTCGCAACGTTAATTTCTTTACGTGTAGTTTTAGTCGGCGAGCGTACGAGCGAAGCGGTTATTGTGCGTTCGATTAGTATCTATCGACCTTGCCGTCGACTGAGAACGATTTCAAATGTGGTTATGATGTACGAACAGGGGATTCCGGGATATGTCCCGGATCCGGCGGGATTATCTGTAGTAAGATCCCGAATTTAGAAAAAAAAGCACAATGGATTTCTATCGGTACCGTTTTAAATTTTTTGGATCGACTCGCCATATTTATGTCGAATTTGAATATTTCTCGAACAACAGCAACTAATTATTACATGTAAATTTATGTTCCACGCTTTGTTTCTACGAATTGATAAATAGCGCCGGTATATCTACTAACGCTGCACATTTTAATGTAACAATATATATGTATAGCTATTGTTTAATAAACAAATAATGAATACAAAGTACGTTGGCGTTCAATAAATTGTATAATGCTAGGATCAGAGTAATATTGTATCGTAAATATCATATAATACGAGGCGATAAATTTTACATCAAATGTTGTATGCAGTGAATTAAATTAACACCACAAACTATCAATGATGTTTGGGCTTAAGATGATTTGAAAGAGTCCCAGAGTACGGCAATTATAAAAATGTAATAAGTATGCAAATTTTATAAAAAATAAAGCAACCCATGCAAGTGTACCAGAACCACGCCGCCGATCCAAGTTTCACTGAATATGTAACGTCCGTCTTTGTCTAGCCTGACCACGCTGGTGGCTATTTGAAACACTTATGCACTGTGAGTGAGCATATTACATAGTGTTATTCAAATTAAGCGGGCATTAAGATGTAGGTTACACATATGTAGTTTCTAGTTTATCAGAACGTAATTACGTAATTAACGTTGCTGTGTAACCTAACACGTATTCTTTACACGCGAAATGAAAATGGCGAACGAACGTTTTTAACATTCTCGTCCAACGAAAAGCTCGACTCGACTCGACTCAAGCGATATACATAGACATGTAGGTTACGCGAGTGGACTCACCCGATGAAATTCTTAATGAAGCAGTAGACCGCAAAGAGGGTCGCATCGTTGAGGCCGAGGTCCGGCTTGATCCTGGGCAGGGCGACTGGCGCGGAGGCGGCGTCGGCCGGCGGGCCGCGCACCTCCGGCGTGGCCGCGCTCATGGCGGTCGCGGCGCGCGGCCGCGTGGCCGACGCGTGCGGAGCGATCGTGGGGCCGAGTCAGCGCCTCGCGCACCCGCGCCGCATAACACCCGCGGCACCAGCGGCACCGGCGGCGCTCCCGGCACGCGGCTGCACCCGAGCGCGCCCGCCACCAGCGGCGCACGCCTATCGCACACGACGGCCGCGGCGGACCGTTTCGAGTATCGATCGCGACGCCGCGCCTGCGCTCAGAGCCCCGCGCTCGACTCTCCCCGCTCGCTCTCTATCCTTCGAGCTTCCCGCTCACACGTCCAGCATGAGAAACGCCAAATAGATCACGAGAAAGAACCACGGACAGAATAGGTACATGCAGAGTGACATGTTGCGATTATTGTGTTGCGTTGCGTAAATGGACGGACGAGTCGCGCGTAGTTTTTCAGTGATGCCCGGCGTGCGCGAGTCGTTCGGTACGGTGGGCGTGCGGGTCGCGCGTGCGTCTAGCTGCGCGGCGGCACTCTGACTGGACGCGCTCGCGCAGCGTGCTCGCCGCCCGCTCGCTATCTATACAGCTATACGTACCATAGCGAACACCTTGATTTACATGCTGGAGATGCGATAGCCTTACTGCCATAAAAAGGAACTCCAAACTTTCTTTCAGATAGTCTAAGATAGCTCGGGCCGAGTCGAGTCAAAATAATTGTCTGACTAATATAGGATTGCGATAAAATTGCTTTGTCTGAAAGATAATCATTCACACTCAACATGATGATATGATAAAATGCAATTACCTTATGTAACGATAAAAATAGTAATAACGGAAATACATTCACAAGATTTTCAGTGTAAATTTAGTGGAAAATCTTTGATCGAGCACAATTCCACCGCAGCGACGGTTCATTTGTTATAAACGTAAAACATCAAAAGCCAGCAAAAGTTTTGCTTCGTAACGACGCGCTTATCAGCGTGAGTCACGATTTAATTGATAACTGTATTTTATAAATACCACATATCTCACCGCAAACTGGACTTAACAACGGCTAGATACATAATTTGATAAGGCGACATTTGGCAATAACTCAAATTGTCAGAAAAATCCACTGGTCATCGCTTAAAAATATTATAGTATGTGAATTTTGTTGAAAATACAAATCAAAATCGTAGAACGTATACATATGCATATGTATAGCAGTCATATGTAAGCCGATCCCCTAAATAATAGAGGCACGGTCAACGTCCTCTGCTCGGTTGTACATCGCGGCGATCCGACAAGTGATCGTGAAGAGTGAAGAGAAAAAATACCACTCCACCGCCCAGCGCAGCCGCGGTGTAATGACGCAAAACTTTTTTGCCACGAAAGTAAGCAGCGCCCGAAATTCGTCTAATGAACTCCGGGCATATGTGGTAGTGTTTGATCATAAGCAAATATACATTATAAAATGTTGTTATAGTATGTGTTACCAATTAAATGGTTACCAAAAAAAAAAAATAAGAAAAATTCGTTACAACTATGGCGGCTTGTTGTTTGTTTACGAGGTTGAATTTCAATATTTTTTTTCTTGTTTTGCAAAGAGAGAAAAATGAGCAAAAATAAAAGTGACAGTGAAAAAAGTTTGAACATTTTAATTTCGAGGGGTGTCTCTCTCAGTTCGAATGATCGATGCTCGGTCCACGTGTGGCTGCCAAACACATCGAGATACAACAAAAGGAGAATCACCACGGATCAAATCGAGCGGCGCCGAGCGGAAGCCGCAGTCGTTGGCGATCGCGAGAGACATTAGAGCGGTAAATGTCAACGTCACTCGCGCGAGTTGCCGCTTGATCTTATTGTCGGGCACGAAGGACGACAACGTTGGACGTGTATTTCTAGGAACGTCCCCACTTCCCGGCGGAGTCCTGGCCGCCTTCCCAGAAGCGCACGCGGCAGATGCTACGGTGCATTAGTCAGAGCGATCAGTTTAGAGTGCCGCGATATGGGTAGGCACCGATGCAATTTCCCGACGAATTTTCAGGAAAATACTATACAAAATTTTCTCTTATAAAACCCAAACACGCCACTCCATTCGATGTTCGACGCATCGATTTACTTGGAAGTTTGATTCATTCCATCTCAGAAACAAAGAAGACTAGAAAATAGACGACTAGAAAAAAATAAAGATTCAAAGGCCGAACAAAACCTTAGAGTTTCGCAAGTTCGAAGAAAACCTTGAACCAGTTTAGTCCTGGGGGAAATGTTAAATGAATACGCGCGTTAAACTTAATAGAACTTAACAAGTGACAATGTAAGATGAAAGAAGCGAAGTGTGAACTTGAGGACGATGAAATAAAATTGATCGTTCACTGCAACAAAGATGTATTCGAACCACAGCGGCGCAGTGAATGATACAGACAGGAAACTGGCGAAGTGTTAACGGGCGCTCCTTCCGCAATTTGTGATGGCAAAATACTGTTTAACGATCAGCTTCAATATCTATTATGACATCACCTTACAATATTGTTCGAGCTTAGTGAATGTTCTTGTCGGAAAACATCGGAAATAAGAGTGCAAAAATTAGACAAACAGCTTTTGAGAAAGGTCCGAAAATGCTACATGTTTTATGAGACCAAATATGTGACAAAAGTTAACTCGTTAAGTTTCGTCTCTCTAATGAAATATGATGAAACTTAAAAATCTACAAAAGAGGATAAGATGAGACTTTCATTTTCTTCGAATGGTTTATATTTTATCTCTACAGCCAGACCAGAATAACACTTCGTCAGATATAAATATATAGATTTATCCTTAACTCGTACAATACATCATGTGTCGAAGACATGCATTAAGTACTGGGTAATACCAGAAGGGCCTCTCGCATATAATCAAAACACTAAGTAAAGTAATACATACATACTAACGTAGCGAAATACAGCCTTAGTGGTGTAAGAAAATTACAGAGCTGCAGTTGCAATGCACCGTGCATGGTGTCTTTAAATCGTTCGCGTGCATCGTACGATTGATGCAATATGACCCAGATGTTATTTCTATGAAACCGTACGCCCCGCAACTAGACAGCGCGGTACCACTACATGCATAATACAAATTTCCTAGCGCATCCGCCACTAGTTGGTGAATTAAAACGACACACTTGTATGATTTTATGTCCAGGACTGTGTGTGTGCGCACGCGCTTGTGTGTGTGACGTGTAAAAGCTATTACCAATTGCATTACGTTTCGTACGGAATTACGTATTATTCGGAATATCAACGGAACATCACTCACGAGGATAAAGAGTCTATTAACGTGTCGGTTATAGGGTACGTACGCCGATATCGCGCGTTCGAATCTTTAGCATCTGATCAGTCTGCAGTATAAGTTTTGCCGGAGAGAGACTATTTGAAACTATTTCTAATTACGCAACTGATATGGCCACTAATAAGATTGTACAACGCATTTATCAATTGTTACCGTAAACGGGGACAGGTTCAATCGATAAAACGGCGCGCACAATTTGTACGAATGTCGGTCGCGGCGCGCGCGGTTACGTCGCATTCTATAAAGGCACGGGTGGCTGTATCGCAAGTAATAAATATTGCGATAATCGACAAACTCATTTGGGTGTGATCTGCGACCAACATTAGCGCCGGCACGGTTGCCGCGTTTGCGCAAGTGTCTCTCGGCAACGGACAGGTATACCTGCGCGTGGCGTAAGCGTCGATCATTATTCTCGTTCCGTTTTGACGCGAACGCGACAAACGGTGGCGCACCCCCATTTTCTAAGATTACAAAAAATATGTATCATTGACTTTAGCCCTTTCACGTTTCTCATTGATGACATAATTATTAGTGATCGCCTCGTACGTGAAATTGTTAGTGAAACTGACCGTCATGCCCTCGGTTCGTCGTGGGATCCATTGGCACCCTAATCGCACAAATATTTGTACGAGTTTGGTCTGAGTTAAAAAATAAATAATAACAATTTAATGTTACCAAACTAGACAAAGCCTGAACTAGGAACACAATTGTTTTCTTATCAAAGCCATTATTTAACTTAAACCCAATTTCTCTTCCATTTTATACTCACACATATTATTATGTATGAAATATACGCAAGCACGGAGAAGCGTTCGATCCAAAAAGACAAACCGATACATTTGTAGCGAAACGATAAATCAAACGCTTGCCGGATCGTAAAGTTTTACGACACTCGATATTCACAATAAAGATTGTTGTCGATGGTAACAATTACAGATTAACACATAAAGAATACGCTTATTACTTATTGTGTTCGGTTTCTAGATTGAACCGGTACTGTGTTGTTTTTAAACAACTCGTATAATAGCACAGGTGACCGGCGGAAACCGGATGAAACCGGTGTAATATTTTGTAGGCCATAGACGGCCATATGAGATAAATATTGTTATACAGGATTCGGCAGGGTTTCGAGCATTGGAATAAGTCTGAATCTGAACGGTCAACGTCAGGTCGAAAACTCTGCCCAACAACAAGCCACAACCCGCAATCGAAACACAAAGTCCTAAACACTTGACTTAAGCGGGAACGAAGAGAATTCCTACAGCATATTTTGTAATCTATACATATAAATTTATTTAGGTGGCTGTGTATTTGTCCGGAGTAATCTTTGGAACAGCGGTAACGTATAATACTTTCTGAGGTGTGTGAAGACTACCAATCTACACCGGGCCCGCGCGGTAGACTATGGCCTAAATCCCTCTCACTATGAGGGGATACCCGGTCTAGCCGTGGACCACTAAACGGGAGGAAGAAGAAAAAGACGTAATTATATACGGTGTAGCTATGGTCTCTATTCAGTCTATTTTCGGTCGATATGTCTTTGATTTCATCGAATACGTAAACAAATGTCAAACGACTATTTCGGTTCGGTCAATTTGTCGCGAACGGAGTGGCTTTCGGCGCGCTGCGTGGGCGGCACACGTGATTGCTGATTGTACATACATACATATGCAGCTGTACAAAGCTTAATCTGTTTATGGGCAATCCAGTAATGCATATTCAATTTCACGATGAACTCATGATTACTTAATGCTATATATCTACTCATAAATTCAATACATCTGCGTGTTACGTACATTGTCTCATGTGTTGTTAATATAGAACCGTTATCTGTATGCTTATTTCATTACTTTTTGACTCTTGTATCGGTCTAACGCTGGACGCA